>JAQFZC010004228.1:0-16628 GCA_034695205.1 Dicyrtoma fusca | reverse complement strand
GCAGCTTGGGAACATTTTTTCCGGGAACATTTTTTCATCGTCCAGCATTTTTGGGAACATTTTTTCCGGGAACATTTCTTCCGGGAACATTCTTTCCTACAATCAGTGTTGACGGTAGAGTTGGTTGTTGGTTGCATCGAGTCGAGTGTTGAGGCGAGTGAATGGAAAATTTACAAAGTCCGCATGTTCAGTGACTGGGATTAATTTATTGAATTGGTGGAAATTTTTGGGTTGTCCAGCCCTAAGGCGGACACTTCCTCTGAAACTGCGCACAAAATCGGTCGACACGTCACGAAACCGCCGGATTTTCAATTAATTGAAGTTGGACGGAAAATGAGGCAATTGTATGATCTTGAGTGTTGAGAGAAGATTGAGCTAAAACTAGTTAAAAGAGGAGCCAGGCCAGGGTGGGAACGTTGTGCAGCATGATAGACATAAAATTGTGAATTTTTGAGTTTCATTTTTCATTTTTAAATTGGAATTTCGTAAAAATTTGGTGTCAAACTATTATTTAACAGTTCAAGCGTTAATTTCACTTCCTGGAGTGGAAAAAAACATTCAAAATTTAATTTGCCATTTAAAAGTACTGACTGACTGTGAGCTGAGCACTGAGCTACACTAACAGACTAACAGCAAGGAGCCACTGCCAGTGCCAGTGCTAGTGGCCTGCGCGATACACACGTACCCACAGTACCCAGTGCGAACCTGTGATAAAGAATTAAATAATTTTATTATTATATATAATTCATAATTGATATTATTCCGATTATTCGTCATTCTTGATTAAATTTATAATTGTTTGGGAAGAAATAGCGGAAGGGAATTTGAATACTAGAGTTAATAATGGCGGATGATTTACTTCTCGACCCTGATATTAGGTTATGGGTCTTCGTTCCAATTATTATTATCACATTTCTAGTCGGGATCGTTCGTCATTATGTGGCGATGCTGCTGTCGAGCCAGAAGAAAGTGGAGTTGGTTCAAGTTCAAGATAGTCAAGCTATGATCCGTGCCCGGGTCCTCCGAGAAAATGGGAAATATTTACCTGAGCAGTCATTCTTGATGAGGAGACAATTCTTTAATGATGAGGATACGGGATATTTTAAAACTCAGAAGAGACAGGCCGCTCCACAGAATCCCATGTCAGATCCTAATATGATGACGGAGATGTTGAAGGGAAATGTGACTAATGTTCTCCCCATGATACTGATTGGGGGCTGGATTAATTGGACATTTTCGGGATTCGTCACCACGAAAGGTGAAACAGCCAAGAGCTTAAACAAAATACAGAATTAAAATATTATTATATAATATGAAATGATGCCTTACCTTTTAAATGTTGTACCAGACACCAGAAACCTCTTACTTGATGTTTATCATATTTGTAAACAGGTCTTGAAAAATATTTTGGTTGTTCATGTTTAATCCTTTCACCTTTGATTATTTATCAAGTTGTACACCTAACTTAAAAGCGGGTGTTGGTGTTGCTAGAATTTTTGAGTTGGAAGATGGAATAACTGGGATTTGCACGTAGTTAAAATTTTGTAATACTAATTTCACTGCCGATCGTTGCTTTGGTTTGAATTCCTTAAGTGTAATAAAAATGTCAAATATTAACGCTATCGAGGGCAGTTTAGAATAGTAATTATAATGCAGTTGGCAGTGTGGATTCAGAATTTGTATTTTAAAATGCTGAGTGTAAAGAATGTCAAATATGAAATATGGGCACGAATTTCTGTATTTTGCATTCTGACTCTGGGATTTCAGCATTCAGATTCAACTTTGGAATGTGTTTGACGCATTTGTCTAGACTAGGAATCAAAATAATAATTATTGATAAATGACGATAAGTTTTAAGTGTGCACGTATGTACATATGGACTTTTACTGTAACTTGTTATTTTGACATTTTAAACTGCGAATTTGTTCGAGTTGATTCTAACTTCCAACGTCAGTTTTTCTTAGGCCGTCTATAGAATAATTTATTATATTAGTATCCTGATATAATCTTTCCACTTTCTGTCCTCTCCACTATTTAAGAAGATAAATAGATTAGATTCATAATAATTAGCAATTTTCCTTATTCTTCTTATGCAGTCATAAAATATTTACTGATTATTTTTTGTTTTCTAGTACCATTTCCATTGACGCTCCGATTCAAGCCTATGTTGCAAAGGGGTGTGGAGCTTCAAACCTTGGATGCATCCTGGGTCTCTTCAGCATCCTGGTACTTCCTGAACGTGTTTGGTCTACGAAGTATATACACTCTCGTCCTAGGAGAAAATAATGCTGCGGATCAGTCTCGCGTGATGCAAGATCAAATGTCAGGAGCAGCCATGGCAATGCCTCAAGATCCTAAAGCTGCCTTTAAAGCAGAGTGGGAGGCCTTGGAAGTAGCAAAACATCAATGGATTCTGAAGAATGCGGAGAAGCGTTTAATCGGTTCATCGGATGTTGAGTCGGAAAAAATTAATGGTCGGAATGGAACTTGACGTGTGTAGGTACAAATAAGTTCTGTTTTTAGATAATATTGTAAATGTAACTTTCAAATTTCAAACATACTTTGAAACTCAATGTGAATTAAATTTAATTATATGATATCCTTTTCTCCTTTTCTTCTTGTCCCCTTGCTGAAGTGCAAAAGAGTAGTGACGTCATACGAAACATGTTTAATATATACGCAGTTGACACTCGCAGTCAGTTGTCGTTGTCATAATAATGTATATACCTACCTAATTCAGCTAGGCAATCGATTTGTAATCAAGAAAATAAGTTTACACCTACTAAATGCTACCTAATATCAATGTTGAAAATGTATAAAATCATCAAGTGTCATATCATCACTACTGCACTTTCGGTGATGGGGTTTCTTTTTTATTAAAATTCTTACTTTCTGAAAAATGGAACAATTCAAGTAGGAAGTCGTTACAGTTTTCAGCTGACCTTGGCTATCATTGTCTATCTCTTATTCTCATCGGAAGGTTGTTTATAATCATATAAGACGCTTTAAAGTTTCCAGTTTGGCCTTGGCTTCCGCTACCGAGTACTACTTCAAACTATAGAAGAGTGTTCGAATAACAAAGTTGCTTGAAATACACTAAATATTGATCACTTAATCGAAACAACATGATTTTGTTCCCACTTGAAAATTACTAATGGCAAGAAGTCCTAAAGTCTGTTTATGTTTATCGTACTATAAAGTATTTTATTTCCTGTTTGTTCGTTCTATTTCGTTATGATTTCCCATCGCGTGTTATATTTACGTTATTTCGGTTTCTGTCCTTCCTTAAGTAGTAATGTTGTATAAAAAAATGTTTACTAAATCCCATTTCCATTACTTCCTTGGAAGGGCATTAGTTATTAGGTAATTTTAGTATTTAAATAAAGTAAAGTTAATGAATGCTGGTCATAAAGTATCTAGAATGTTCAAGTATAAGTTTAGCCCCCCTCTATATATACACGTTCAAATGTGGCGTCGTTTATGGAGAATGTTATCTAATAATATCACAATTAAGCCAGGGGAAAGAATACTATGGCTTTTAAAGGACGACGAGGAAAAACGCTGAACGAATTGAAGAGTTGAGTTAAAAATATTGCGTGATTACATTAAATGTATGATATGTATGTGTTACGGTTAATCGCCGTAGGTGATTGGAAATTACCTTAGTTGTACTCAGTATCTAGAAAATTAAATATGGAGTACCTATACAAGGTGAAGAGCTGTTAGCTGTGCTGTGAACATTACGTCATTATATGCCTACACCTCAATAGGCACAGTTACAATATTTAAATGTCAACTTATTAATTGTGAATTAATCTTTTTTTTACCTGGAAGATTGCTTACTATCACTGTAACTGTATCAAGTGTTGAATAAAAAAAGTAAAAATGTTTGCAGAATATCTCGAAACAAAAATCTAGAATCTAGTAGAAAAGCAGTTATGATATGAAAGAGGAAACACTATTAGTAAAAAGAAAAAAATTATAGAAATAATTTATCATAAGTATATTACATAAATGATAAAAATGGATTCTAGAATTCTAGCTACCTAAATACCTACGCTACCTGGATTTCCTTCCGCTATATAAGCGGCATTCCAGTGAATATGTAATACTAATTTTAAAATGTTTACATGTTTTTGGATACTTGGATTAAATTCTGTCAATTCACACAGTTTACATGTTTGGATTAAAATTCTTTCAATTATTCACAGTTTTGTAACACAGTCACGCTACGATTAAAATCATGATGTTTTTTCTAAATTTTAGTTTTCGTTTAATACACCATCATGCATAAAATAGTAACCATTTCGAGTCGATTCAGTGATATTTAACATGAGATATAGCTGATTATTTATTTTCTCACTTGACTTGCTCTTTACATAGTACCACATTATTGTTTCAAACAAATAATAACTTTTTTTTATGAATTTTATTTTTAGCCTTAATTACTTAATCGTTTACTTTAAATCCGTTTACCGTTTACAATAATTGAGATTGACACTATAATAATATATTATCTTAGTCGTAATCGTAAATCTTAAGCTTAAGTTGGGATGACTAAAACTGAAAATCAAGAGTTTTGTAATAATAATTTAAATAGCGAAGGACAACATAACATAATATTATTATCCAAAAATGACAAAGGATTTTTAATTATCTATAGGTACTTTAGAACACACACGACGCAAGATACTCCATGCCTGTTCTATTATTAATAATTAATTATACGCCGTCTATCAAAACTATCATCAATTTTTATATCATAAAATCTAGTTAATGAGCAGTTACGAAATACTAAATACACATAATAGTTACATATGCATAATTTAATAGGTGTATACATTTATATTTCGCAATTCGCAACCGCAGTTGTTGCTTTAAGCTGACTTTTTTTTTGACTCACGCTCATGAAACGACGCGACGGTCATCATCGGTCACCCTCACGCGACCCTTTTTTTAAAAAAAGGAAATACAGAAATGTGTACCGAAATTACCGAAAATATGAAAACTGAACTGTGGGTTGCATACGATTATATATGTTCACCTTGTCATTGCATATTTGCATATTAAAGTTTACTGGCATTATTTTTGTTCCTATTTATATTTTTATTCATTGACGGTCATGCTTCTTTGTGAAAAGTGAAAAATCTGAATTTGGAATATTAGTTTCTTTCTTTCTTTGGTTGAAGAATTGCTTATGGCATTTATCATATCTATCACTTTCCAGCACCAAAAAGGAGGAAATTGCTGTGAATGTTGCCAATATTGAAATTGAATGGGTAAGTAAGTAAATAAGAACTACTGCTTATACTTACATTATATTCGATTTTATTTTTAATCTTATTCGATATGATATATTTCCGTTCCGTTACGATGTAAAAACACAAAAAAAAAGGTTTATACTGCACACAAAATTATTGTAAAATATGCGTAAACCAAACTCTTATAAACGTATTGATTAATTATATATAATTAATTAGAGTACAATAATAAACAAAATAATTTCTACAGGACATATTCCCTTATAATTATGTACGTAATAATTGTTATTACATCCATAATAATAAACGTACAGGTAGATTTGTATGTAAAATAACGATACAGTAAGTAATATATGCACAATTAATTACTCTACTATAATCATAATCATGTAGCTGTAATGTAATATAATAATAGACACGAAGTTTTGTTACATTTCAATAAAAGTTTTTCCATTAATGATAGAATCAAAATTTTTTAAAGACATTCTTTTCATAGTACATGCTAAATAGTAAATATATAGGTAATAGTCACCATCAAAATCACAGCTGTGTGTGGGTTCTTCCCTACGTCTAATTCCGTAAGACAATATAATCAATTATAGTAATAATTTATAATTACCTACTTAAGCTTATTATAACGAACGGATGTGTAACACATCGAATCGATTAGTCGATATCGATTTTTCTTTTAGAACCTATGGATCCATATTAGATATTATATTTATTTTTATTTTGAATATTTATGTATATAATTAGTTTTACATTTACAGGATTATCGTTCTCAGTAAGTTATTCTCGATTCGAGTTTTCCGAAAATCTTTTTTTTTTCTATTTATTGAAAACTGTCATGCTGCAGTTTTGCAGAGTTGTGCACCCAAAACTTCATCTAAACAATTAATTATTCTTAATTCAAATAGGATTCAACTTCAATTAGAGAATATTTTAGCATATTATTATAAACGATAACAACGAGTCCATAATTTTTTCATTTCCAAAGAGTTTCCATCTTTCGATTTCAATACCTTTCAATTTTCAGTTCGATTCAAAAACTCAATTCGAAATTTAAATTCGTACAAGGCAGACTCGGCACGATCCATAACCCATCCGACAAAAAAAAAGTCTACATTGCTTGCGATTAGCATAATATTTTTTTTTGTGTATAGCTTTACTTTAGTTGTGCTTGTCTTGTGTATAGTGTATTGCAATTATTTTCATTTTCAATAATAAATAAATATTATTATTATTATTATTTCTACTTAAAACTGTTATATAGATTGACTTCAATCGACGTAATGTTTTCCTTTTCTATTAAGTCTGACTGATGATTGAGGACATAGTGATTTATATAGGATTTGGATTACATTGAATGTAGCACAATAAGTTATTATTATTATTTTACTTTGAAACTATTTACACGTTACGTAGTTTAAACTGGCTATTTTTTCTTAGGTATTCTTGGAAATGCGAGACTTGACTTGGGAAAAACAAATGACAATAATTTCTTTGAGAGGATAAACATGTTCCAGACACATATTTTTTTGTCAAAAAAAAAGGAAATCATAAGTTGAATGCAATCGATTTTAGACAGAAACGAATATTATACATATAATGAAATATTATATGCTTATTTCTGTTGTAGCTTCTATTTAAAATTAAAATTAAAAAACATAATCACACGTTTAACTCTTGGAGTGGAGATAGGAGAGTATAGATGTTAATGGAGGGAAAGTTATATAGCTGAGTGCTGTGGATAGATTTCGCTATGCAAAGGAAATTTATCCGAAATATATGTACGATAAGGATTGATACGATTTTTGAAGAAGAATAACTTTTCACGAGATTATAATAATTGTAATGTATAGATTGTAATAATTGTAGAGAATGTATATAACTTGATTTAAAATTAAATAACGTATCAAATTCAAGGCTTATAGTTCGTCATTAATTATCTTATTGTTACTCTGTTCTAAAGACTGTTTTGACTTCCCATGACTTTCGCTCTGTCCACTGCTGTTGGCATCTTGATTTGTTGAAGATGAAATTTCCGCTTCACTGGAGGATCTGGATGTTGTTTCTTCTGGATAATTTGTACTTCCTGTTCCGGCTCCTTGATGATCATCTTCACTCTTCTCTCGGCTGCTAGTCTGACGTCCCTCTAATAAGTCTTCACCTCCTATACTTTTACCACCACCCGTTACATGCTGCTGCTGCTGCTGCGGCGGTGATTGCTGCTGTTTCTGGCCCGACAATGGCACAGAAGAGCCTCCCGATTGCATCACGTCAATGGCGTCTTTGAGAGAGTCGATTGTAAACTTCCCATTGCCGTAGGATGTAATGTGAAATTTAAGAGACTCCAAGTCTTCTTCGGCCTTCACATAAATACAAAATCAAAATAAAAAACTGGGTCCGTCTCTCAATTAGATTAACGAATAAATGACGGAGGCAATTTACGGTTTACGGCATTTACGAACCAACCAATACTTTCCATACTACCTAACAAACTGGGTCCTAACAAACATAGTAAGTATATGCGAACCCGTAAAGGTAAAAAAAATACGAGAACGCTCACTTCCCTACAAAAATCATACTTTAGGATTCCGCAGGAGTGAAAATCTCCTGATGATCTGTTTTTTTTTCGTAAAAAGTAAATGACATGGTTTGTATTTTTTTTCTTGAAGAGTGAATATCACGGTTTACCCTTTAAAAAACTCCTCATACTCGGCATATTTGACATTTATTAAAGGTGTCTAAATAATATGCTTTGTAATTTACATTCAAAGCATGTTAGAGAAACTGCAGATAGCACATTTCATATATTTCTGCGTCAAGGGTAATCTAGCAGGAGGCAGGTTGCTAAAGTACCTGTACACAGCACTTTGGTAATGTGTGGGTTGTAAAGGAGAAAAGACAAAATGTTATTTTCTCTCCCTCCCTGTCGTTCCTTACCTGATGTAGTATTTTCAGGGCTGAGATGAGTATTTCGTGCCATTTTTGTAACTCAAGACGATGAAGATCTTCTTGCTGCTGGAGAAGAGCTACCCATTCTTGATGATTACGTGGCACATTTCTAAGGAACACAAAAGGAAAAAAAATTACAATATGAGGACACTGACAGGAATCCTCATGACTAAAACAGAAGTGGCGCAGAATTTGGAATTCCAACTGCAGTGTGTGTGTGTGCTTCTGTGCTTGCTTCCGCTGTAGAATTTTTTATAAGAAAGTAAAAGTTATATGGGATACTTGAATACTTACTTGGGGAAAGCAATAGGTTGAGATGGAAAGAGTAGATGGGATTTTGCGGTCTCAAACCGCGTCAGTTTCACATACAGGAATGCATTGAGTAACAATAGACAGGCTAGTATGGCTAGAATTATCTTGAGAACAACGGAACTTTCAGCTGTGGTTTGAGAGCCAGCTGATACCGTCACACCACTGTCTCCTCCAAGTCCTAGTGATCTGGCTGTAGGCACCTTCGCCGTCGAAATACCTCCTTGAAAAAAAAATAGAAACAAATATACACCGTACTGCACTCTAAACTAATCCAAAATCACAAATCAAATAAATCAAGCAAAGGCAAAAGGGAAAGAAATTTAAAAACTACTCATTTTGTAAGATTTCCCGTCAAGATTTTGGAAAATTCATTATTGAAATTGGAAAACTTTATTTGCATTGCAGAGATATATATTTTCTTTGATTATTACTCTGGTATATATAATTCGTATGGCTTTTTTACTTTTACCATTTGGCAAGACAGCGATAGGTAATGGCATGGTCACGGTTCTAGGAATACCGGGTGGATTCGGTGCAATCCTTTTGATTCTTGTTCGTCCACTCGACTTAGTTCGTCCAATCGGAATTGCAGTACTCGTGATATCGGGAGAATTCGGTGGAGACTGATTGCTCAAATTTATTTTCCCACATTCTTCCTGGAGAGCACGTTCCAAATAAGTATAAAATTCTTCTAAGCCAGCCCATGTATTCTTCTCTATAAAGCCTGCAGATATAGGGGCGGAGTAAGTACAATGAGTTTACGCACACAGCAACGAAGAATTCCAGAGCCAGATCCAAATCCAAATCCAAATCCAAAAAGAAAACAAAAAAAAAATATTCTTTTTATTAGACACAATCATTTCCTTTTTTGCTATCCATGTCAAATTCAGCAGATCCTGAATCCTGACGTCCCTTAATTCTAGATTCAGATATGGCACACTTTCTTTTTTTTTGAGCTTTGGCCTTTCTGTCTCAACTAACACTGAGCACAATGGAATTCAACGCAAAGTACCCATACATACTACGAGCAGAACGATTAAGAATCAATTTTTATCCATCTGTTCTAGAGCATGTACATGTAACTAAGAACACTAGCATAACTTATGCTACATCTTTACATCTAGTATTACTCGGCTCCATTTATGTATTTCCTTTGAAAGCAGTCCAGAAATGCTTTCACAAATATCAACTGGATCCTTCCATTTGCAGCTCCGGTTCCAGTCGACCCACAACTCAACTCTTACTACAGTCACGATGACGATTGACTAGATAAGATATCAATATCAAGCTGCCTACATTTGCTATCAGTAACTCTTTGTAACATGTATACCTAGAGCACTAGCAGTTATCGTAGTTATTGTAAGTAACCGATGAGACTCAAGAAGGAGAAGAGAAAAAAAAACGTTTCATGAATATGGTTTCCTTCTCATATCTTGGCACAGTTCCGTTCCTCGGTCCGAGCAATATTATTTTTATCTGTTTCTATTCTTACGCCATTTTCTGAAGCACGCAAGAATAAAAAAATATCTAGATAATATTGATTGGATTCTATCATACTACATAAACCACTTTCAAGTATAGGACGCAGAAATTAAACAAGGTTATCAAATGCGGACAGAGGGTAATAAAAAAAATACATAATATGCGCCTACCTACTAGGTTTAATATTAAATCAAAGTCAAATGAAAAATAAGGACCAGGTACTAGGTGTAACGTAGGCACTAGTACATGCCTTCGTATCAATATTCGAATTTTGAATAAGATCTACACCTTTAATTATTACGACTCAACTCATGATCCTACAATCGCTAAGCCTATCATGCCATGTTTATGCCGTATTTAAAATATTATTCACAATTAAACTGCCTGGCCTCCTGGTTAGAACAACTCTGATGTCTCTAGAGATTAGTGCGTGGAAAGCAATTCATAAAGTAATTCGTAAGTAACTTTGATGAAGATGGATTATGAGCCAAATCTACATTTTTCTAAAAGAGCAAATAATACAAACTTGCTGTATAACTCCCGAATCTTTTCGATCGAGAGATGGAGAGAGAGAGAGAGAGAGAGACAGAGAGTGAGGAATGAGTTTTTAATACTCGTGTGTGTTTAACTGTAAAGTCTAAAAGAGCAGGTATGGTTTCGGAAGCACGTATGCAAGATGTGGCATAATAGAAAAAATTCCGTCCGTATGAACTTCATATTATCGGCGGTAAGACGATCGAAACAACTTTTATTTTTAATAATATAATAGAAAAAAGGTATTGCACTTTTAGAAAAATGTAGCTTTAACAATGTGTGAGTGCCAGTAGTTGTAGAAGTATACCTTGAACGAAAATTTGAGTAAGTTTATTCTTAGGTGTCGTAGGTGTAGATTGTATGTATGTATAGATACAGATTGAAATGGTAGAATAGAATGTGAATTAGACTAACTAGTTAGTTAAAGTACACATATATATTAATTATGTATGTACTTGAGTGAGTGAATTAGTTAGTAAATTGGTAACTACTTGTTTGGTAACTACTGTAAGTCATTTAGGTATGTTTAAGTACCTTTAGTTATTTTCCAGACAAATTTTTTAAATTTGATTTGATTGACGATGCACAATTTGGTCTGATTGGGGGAGAGACGAGACAAACAATAGTGGGTGGTCACATAAAAACTGTCCGCGTATGGAATACCAGCATTCACAGACTCCGCGTCGATAGCGTACATTCTTCCAGGCTTGCTCACAGGCAACATCACCTAAACAATGTCCACACACAAAAAATCCATAAAGATCACTTTTCAAAATCATCATCATCATGCATTACTCTGGATTTTGGAAAGATGAAAAGCACTGTCCTCTCCATCCGCAAGCTACCTAACGTGGCAGTGCCTACCGAAAATTAATAATTACTTTCCCAGGAAGCTACTAAAAAACTTCCCCGGGCTGATTTATGACTAGACTACTAGATGTTCGAACCCCCGAAAGAATACATATATTGGAACTGCGTTGCGTTGTTAGCCAATCTGAAATTCTCGGTGTCGTCACACAAGTACCTACGTGTCGTACAGATAGTGTCGCTAATATTCTAACAGAATTATTTATGACAGGGGTGGGCGTTAGGATGGGGATCAGGGCAGCCGGGTAGACTACTTAAAAGAGCCGCATTAATTTATAACAAATAAGTATGTACCTGTGACTCAGTGACTTGGGAATGTTTCGGTCCCATGACGTGATTGAGCGTGACAGTAAAAGAAACTTGTCTGACTTTTTGAGATCCATCTGCACTTTGCTGCCACTCGGACTGAACAATATCTACAAAAAAAAAGGAAGAAAAAACAAAAAATTAAGCAATTTCCCATTACTTGTACATCTATGTATCTACAACTGTCCGATTTTTTTTTAATAAAAGCTAATCTTTTAGCGTCCTACGAAATTAGGCACTTTAGCTATTGAAGTGAAAGTGCCAAGATTTTAGTCTTTTGGCAATGCTAAGGAGGGCTACATACATACCACAAATATCTCCTTCCACTCACCAAAAGTTTTCCGAGCAGTATGTAAATCCAAAAAGAATTTTGAATTCGTAAACAACATAGTAAACAAGGTGTCCACATCCGTAGGGATGACTGAGCTAACGACCTCTCTCCCCACGGCGTGTGGCACGGGACACAATGGAATCTCGACGCCAAGACCCACCTCACCCGAGAGATCGTGTTCATGGGCATGAATGTGATCTGCATCTATTTCACCCTCAGAGTCACTCGTATCACTGATGTCCGACGTTGGGCCACTGATTAATGGAATAGGATGCGGCTCTACAGTCAGGAAGCCGTCAGAATCTCCACTCGTCGCAAGGACTGTTCCCACAGGCAAAGCTAGACCAGCACCGAGCTCGCTGGCACAAACCTATTTCCATCATCATTTACAAAATCCAAAATATATTAGAACAACAACAACATTTATGCCTAAATTACAATATTTTTAAGCAAATCATGTTTAGAACAACCCTCAATCCTTTCATGTGCATTCGCATTCACGTCATCATCCAGTGTACCTACCTATAGTGTTAATTTGTGTGTTAGTTACAATTGTTGTAATACCTATGAGCCTATTACTAGTTTACAAAATGTTAAAATGCAGAATTAAATGAAGCTGCTAAAAGTTATAGTATTTCATTCCCTACAGCTTATTCCGTAAGTTTCACTATTTGCCATTCCAGGAGCAAAATCTGCTTTAAAAAAATGTTTACAAGAAAAACTACTACACAAGCGTAGTAGCTAGTTTTTACGAAAATTAGATAGCCCCTTTTGCACCTGGCACGGCAATCCCAATCACAAACATACAGATAGTGATAGTGGTAAAAAAAACAAGAAAATATAATACATTTCCCTTCCCCCAATTTTGTAATAGGACGCCCAGATTGTCCCGATACTTCGACTGTGGTGTATTTGTTCGTAGAAATATGGTTAAGTAGTCCACAACGTGGACGATTCCCTTCTTCCTTTTCTTTTTAATAACGGACGTGCTATCTGAAGCCATGGTGCGTGGCATGCTGTTAATTAATGCGTCTTTGGCTCGTACTTTTTTTTTAAAACTTACGATTAGTTTAATCGCATGCAGTTAGGCAGGCATTTATGGTTTAGGAAAATATATATATATATACCTATGTATCAACCACTACATATAGAAAATATAATACTGCGGTAAATAATGTATAGATACTGTATCGGTATTCAGTATTCTTCCATGCTTGCCCATAGGTATATGTAGTATATGTATCTGCGTAATGGGAATGGTCGTGTGATTGTATGTTTATGTTGACAATATTAAAAAAAATCCATCAAAATCCTATCGTTATCGCATCCTGCTCCAACCTCTTAATCGTACAGAGCATTATATGAAGTGTGTAGTCAATGTTAATATTCACCATTTTAAAAATACTATCAGTGTCGGATAAATCTTTGAGGAAATGATGATGGTAATCTTTGAAGTCAATGAAGGTGGTACACACTCCCAGTGCGTCCTCAGCTTTATCCACAGGATTCAACTTGAGCTTCATCTAGAATCTCTTCTCTCTAATCCCCTTCGTTAAATTCCACAGTAATTTGTGTGTGTTTTTTGTTTAATGGAAACAATAGTATTTGTTTTTAATTATTAAAACAATAGTCACAGTTTAAAAATAAACTATAAATTAAAAAGTCCAACTGATACAATAAATGACTACGAAGTCGAGGAAAGTAGAGTTTTAACCGATTCAAATACTATATCAACTGAAATTTTTATTTCCACTTTAAAGTTTTAGTATTAGTACTTTCTTTCCATTTATGTTTTTTAGGACTTTTTTTTATAGGGCTTCACTTTCAGTTCTGAAACAGTTTCAATAGAGTTCTCTCTTCTGGCCTAGGTAGGTTTCTCCTAGATTACAAGCCTCCTTTTGCTTCCCAAGATATATGGAATTATTATTATGACATATATGAAACACCATATCGCCATTAACTATCAGTAAACTACACGTGAAGTAAATATAAATCACCGGTCTCTCTCCCTTATACGAAACAAAAATACAATACACACAAGGAAAAAAAGTTACAAGTACAAGGATTATCGATCCGATCCCCCATTAACCTTTACATAAATATCAGTAGAACAAGGAATTATATATAGCTGGCTTTAGTTTTTTCTGGGTGCTCTTAATTTTTAAATTCAAAATCATACATTAAAAAAAATAATATAAACTTATGAAGAGAAGGAAACGAAAAAATAAAAATCTACACCTACTAGCTCTAGTATGACTGTGTGTAGGCTACATAATTACATATTTATATCACTTCATCTGCTATATTGTTGGACCGGACTCAACAGAACATGGTGAGAGGAATGTTGAATAATCTAATACTTTAGTTTTCGTTTCAAATTTATCTGAATCTAAGCACGACCACGACGGCGACGGCAGCAACAACAACAACGACGACGGCAAAGGGAAAGAAAAGGAAAACGCCATCAACTTCTCTAATCTCTCGTCCATTTCACTAAAACTGTAATTATGCTGATTTTATATTTTTATATATAGTATCTAATCACTACCCACGAACAACAAACGAACGAACGAACGAACGAAGGAACTAACGAAGGAACGAAAGTATATTTTTTTTTATATATATTTAAGATCTCTGCCTCTCTGCGTCCACTTTTTAACTGATTATAAGCTTAAACCCAGCCAGAGCCGGCTAGCAGTCCATTTCAATAGTAGTAAGTCCACATCCCAAAATCCCAACTTGGTAATTATTATGTACGTTACCATTGGAAAAAAAAAATTCTAAATTTAAAATTACATCAGTCACTGCAGCAGCAATTACAGCATCACATACACCCGCTGCAATATGATTAAGACGATAATTACAGTCAGACAGAGTACGAACACCGTACAGTATGACACAGACATAATTTACAGATATAATAGGAAGAAACTACGTTGGGTTCAAATAGAAATGGAAAAAAGAATTATATATTTTTTTTGTTTTTTCTTTATAAATTCTGATCAACTGGGGTAATGAGCTCTCTCTCCTTTGATGGTCCTCGCCTTTAGGAGCCAACGACGATACTGCAACTCGAGGACAGAGAGGTGGCCGTCTTAGTGTGTGCAGAGCTCTGTATTCTTTCTTCTCAGAGCGTCTAATTAAAGTATCTCCTAGCGTGCGCGCACTTAATCGTCACAGAGGACCTCAGACAATAATAATGAAAACGCGATAGAGCTGTACAGATATCTCTGTGTAATGATATCCCTAACGGGTCGGAGGGTTTCCTTTTTAGTTTTATCTTCTGAACGGACAGCCGCGGACTCTCAAGACAGCGACAGTCGTGAGCACTCTTTCAAGAAGAATAAAACAAGAAGAAAAAAACTAATTTTCAAGACAGAAGTACAGAAGGATAATGGTGATGACAAAATGTTATCTTTTTTCAAGATTCCTTCGGAGGAGAACAGAGCACAGAGCAGAATGTAAGATCAAAATGATTTAATAAGGCATAAAAGAAGGACGCAGATGGGAATTCAAGTTGAAGATTGTATGTAGCTGATACTGAACGAAGAGATTCCCTCCGATCCGGTCGGCTCTCAGGTGAAGCTCATAATAGATCTAATAGATGAAATGAGCAGCCAAATAATTTCTTCAACACCCCAAAAAACTTTTCACAAAGTTGTTTTTTCTCTCCTTCCGATTCTTTCCAGGACTGCTTTGCTGGAGATACACACACACTGTGACTCACGTACACTACAAGAGACCGAGCGAGAGAGAGAAAGAGAGAGAGAGAGACTACCAAGATGCCAGAGAGCGCAGTGCTAGAACTGGAGGACAAACACTGTATAGGTACGGATATTTGTTGGCCTTTTAATTTGATCTTTCGTTACAGAGAGAGAGAGAGAGAGAGACAAAAGTTTACCAACTCCACGTAGCCCAGTCGAAAAAGTGTAACTGAAGTACCTGAACTACACTGCAATGCAACTCAAAGCAGAGGCAATAGAATTCAAAGAAGGCACTGCTGTATTGTGCTCCACCACCAAATTGCTTTCCAACAACCAAACCAAACCAAGTCGATGTACAGAGAGTAAAGAGCAAAACCCAAAAGGAAAAAGGAACCAAAGTAAACTATTAATTTACCATACGCTTTGAAATTGAAATTCACAATAACTATACACCACAAAAAAATAGTACCTACACTCCTACCATTATTATGAGGAAAGCAATATTGTTAATCACGAACGAGCCCAGGCTAAATCGCTAAATCCATGCACGTCATACTCCCCGTATCTGACTAAGGACCTAAGAAATAGGAACACTAGCTAAATCTTAGAAGATTTCAACTACCTCTACCTAGCTATATATATATATTCCCATTTTATACTGACCTATATCTACACAGAATTATTTAAACATATTAAAAAGCACACGCGGAGATATTTATCCGAGCCTCATATACCTACACTACACGACATAAGGCAAGGCTCCTTTTATAGTCGACTATAGATGCATAGGCAATCTATAATAATAGTAATAATTTTATACATAGCAAATTAATTTTTAAAATTATAGAGACCACATACCACCTACGGACTACG
>JAQFZC010004227.1:0-16631 GCA_034695205.1 Dicyrtoma fusca | reverse complement strand
TTTCATTCTTTAGTTTTCATTCCAGTTACATCCAGATTACCTACGTTCATAGGTCGAGGTCAACTTGACGCTATTAGTAGTTAGCTTTTAGAAGTCAGAGAGATTTTTAATAGTTTTTTGTGTGTGTGTGCTCTGTTTTTTGAAAGAGTTGCACACACACATTTGGCATTTGGCGTGAGGGCTTCCCGTTCAGTCGTGGTCTAGCTCCAACCACGTGCAATTCCCTGTCATAGCATAGGATAGCTATAGGCATAGGCATGTACACATTCCGCGTGTCTCTATGACGAAACTAGTACAGGTGAGCTTGTATGTACATATGATTATTTTTTAGCTTTACTATTAGAAGAGGTAGGGAGAAGCTAGTTGCTAGTTGCTAGTTGACTCTTGGGCACTTTTCCTATTAATTGATCTTAGTCTGTACATGACTCCCAATTACTTAGTCCCACCTCCTCGCAAGCCCGTATTTATGTTCGTCACCGTATGCACTTGTTTGACGCTGTTTTCTGTGCGTTTCCAGAGCTATGAGGACCTCACCCATACTTTCCTTGGCCACAATAGCATGTCCACAGCTTCCTCCTCCCCTCACAGTAATAATAAATAAATAGAATTAAAAAAAACTAATGTGTATACGGACCTCTACGAGAACGGACCTCCTCGCTCTTTTCCCTTCCTTCCTTCCTTCGCTCGCTCCCTCCCTCGTCGTACCTGTACTCTATACACTCGTACCTGAGGAGTTTGTCATAGCCCTCATTTATTTTTACTCTCCCGATTTTATCTCAATTATAATGGAAGAACGACCGCAGCGTAAAACACAAAAATTATTAAATGATAAAGTTTTTAAATAATTACCATGCAATTTTCTTTTATGGTTTACCTCTCTGTCTTTCTGTCTCTATTCTGTTTCTCTCTGTAGTTCCCTACTCCCGGCCTACCTAACTAACTAACTAACGAACCAACTACCTATGTACCTACGAGTAGCTAGCTAACAAGTACTTGATTATGCTCGCAATTTAGGGGTATATACACACATACATAGGTAGGTAGGTATGTATGTATGTAGATACGAGGCTTATGGAAAGGTTTGAATTTTAAAACATGATAATTTCCATCTCTTAGGTGTACAACCACCTTCCTTTACATAGGTAAAGTACCTGTAAAAGTACATAGTGGGTTTATTACATGTTATAAGTAGGTGGAGGGTGAAAGAAATTTTATTTATTTTGCCGTGTCCTACCATACTTATTGTTAGTACTTTTTGGTAGATGTATCTGTGTATGTACGTAAGGTAGGTACATACATATTATGTCTACTTGGTCCGGTCTGGTCAACTCTTGTGAAGAAAGAAGGAAGAAAAAAAAAGTCAAATAGTATAGGATTAGTTATGCTTCCTTTGAGACTCGACTACAGAGCACATTACCACAAGTAACTACTAACTCCAATGACGTTTTTAACTTTGATATGACTGATAAGGACATGGGTACACACAGAAAAATTATAAAATTAAATTAAAGTTTTTTTTTCTTTCTTTCTTTCTTCCTTGGCTTATCCACTCAGCTGAGTTCACCATACAGGACTTTAATCTCTCATAATTACACAAGAAAAAGATTAAATTAGTTAAAATTACTATTTGTTTCGATGACTGGAGGCATACATTATGATAGAGCTATGAGAATTAATAATTCTCACAAGTTAAATGTATACAAGGTGCCTATACCTGTATATACCTACCCATAGTCTCTGCTAGCTCAAGAATATCCATTTATTTAAAGCAGACAGATCATAGATGGTTATTATTCCTGTGTGCCATAGTCCACTTTTCCACATTTATTTAAAATATATATTCTTAGAGTACCTTATGTACAGCTATATGGGGACAGAGTGTGGTGGCCTGGAGTAGCTGGTGCATTGCCTCGTTAGTTGGGATAACGATGACTAGTACAAGACAAATACTGGGGCTATCCATCCCCATAGCCCATATTTCTTAGAGAGTGCTTCCTATATACCCAAATGAAATGGAATGGTGCTTCTCAAGCCTGGGTAAAATGTGAAAATTCATGAGGAAACTAGAAATCCAGTTTTAATCAAAAGGTATTGTTTTTCTTAGTTGGTATTAGTAGCTTTCCCCTCGGAAGACGGCATGGAGCTACATAGGTATTCATGCTAATAATATGTTTAATTTAAAATGAAAGGAGAAGGGATGATGACGAAGGGAAATTAGGACTTGACTATGGGTATAAATAAGAAAGTATATACACAGGTATACGGATAGCCAAATCCCGTCTACCCATCCGTATACCTTACAGCTACACTCCCATCCTTATCGTTGGTCTAGTTCGGACTTTCTCATTTCAAGAAGACGAAGAAGGCGAAGAAGAAGACGAACCCACCGGAGGAGTATTGGGTAAGAGTTGAAGACTGGCTTCGTTTGAATTGAATTGCTTGGGCTGGCCAGGAAGGGAGGGAAAAGCGGGCTCTCTCTCTCTCACAATCTGACTGGCTGAGACTCATTCCTTTTCCTTCTGGTTGTTTTAAGTTCACGGGGCCATTTATTCCATTGATGGAAGCAGTAATTAGAAATTCGTACGAGGAAACATTTTCATTAGATGTGCGTGTTGCTATTTTCAGGTTAAAATCAAAGAAGTTTCCCTATTTCCTTCCGTCTCATTCTTCTAGCCTCCCTGCCTTCCCCGCCATCCTTCCAGTGTTCCAGCTAAATAGGACCAACACTCCCAAACACTACCCACTACCATGGTCGCTCTCAATTATACCTCTAGCTTGGGCCTATCTATATAATGCCTATGGTGGTGTTTTGGGGCCTTTCAAGTATGACTTGATAGAAACGTAGTTTAAATCTATTTCTCTAGTCTTTTAAAATGCTAAAATGATGTTTTTACGTACTTTTTCAAAAGCGTATTTCCATTTTTGGCTTTTTTGAAATATGTAGATAGTATATTTGGCATTATTTCCAAAGTACAAAGCTAGTTTTGTATTTTTCGAAAATGCGTAGGGTTGTTTATTGTGTTTGTTACAACTTTTTCAAAAAGTATAAATAGACTTTTGCTGTTTTTGAAAAGACCACTTTTGTTTGTTTCGCCCTATTTTTTACGGTCACTTTTTTGAAAACGCATATACCTATATTGTGTTCTTTTTTAACACTTTTTAAAAACATTATTGCCTTTTTTTAAAGCTCCTTTTCAGCCCAAAATGGTCTACTGTCATATTTGGAAGGCTCCTCAAGAGTGAGTATGGGATGTCAGTGTTGGTCCCGGTTTCTCCGAATGGGATGGAAATACCTTTGATACGTTGCTATAAATTCATGTATGCACAGCCTCCGTTTCAACTTTCTGTCTGCATAATTGATGAATACTTTTGAATTTACATCTACTCATACATAGAACTTCCTTAATCATGTGTATTACGGCTCTGATGTACATTGATGTTTATGCACAACTTTCTGCTGGTGGAAACCAAGGGAAGCTCAAACCAAAGGATGCCAAACCAAGACACACCAGACAAGACAAGCTTTTGCTTTAGATAGATCTCCCAAGATTCTCCATCTATTTATTCTCCATGCATTATTATAGTGAAGTGACTGGAGAAGAAAACTGAAGAAAAGGAGAGGGAATGGCATGATGACTGCTCCTTCCTATAAAAGACGCCGTAGTACATGTATACATATAAATAGCTAATTCAAAGGGGCCTTTCAAGCATGAAGTTATACAAGATGGATTTTTTTGAATCGTGTCAATAGCAATACCATGTTGTAATTTACTTATTCAAAAAGTTCGATCTATGCTGTTTTTACACTTTTTTTGAAAAGTTTCAATCTGTTTTTGAATTTTTACTTTTTCTAAAACGTAATTTTAATTTTTGTCGTTTTTTACATCTAAATCCTATCAGGTCATATTTGGAAGGCTCCCAAGTTTAACACTAGCAAGGACTATAGCCGTCGTGTGTCTATGAGATGATGGGCTGGAACTGGAGTGGAGAGCCTCATAGCTCAATCCAGACTCCTGTCTATGCTCTGATGGGCTGGATATTTATATGAGAGCTGGGAGAATGAGAGGAAACTGAGCTGAAATAGATCTTGAGGGCATGGAGAGAATGGAGAGTCTGATGAAAATGTAATTGGAAATACAGGAATGAAAATTTTCATTTCAGAGCTCCAATTAAGATTAGGTGGAGAGGAGGCCGGTGAAGGAAGGATTCGCAGAAAAAAGTATCGTTCCTCAGAAATTGAAACCTTCCTTCCATCTCCACACACCAGTCTCCCCCATAAATACCTACACAGCCAGTCCATTACACCACACTCCCGCTCTCCGGCTATGCGTACTATGAGTTCTATGGAAAGAAGACACTCAATTCACTCTCTCTCTCTCTCTCCTCGCACACAGTCCCAACTCCCAACTCTCCATCTCCATGAATATCTGTCTGGGTCCTGGATAGATTCAAGAAATGCTTTTGCTCCAAGGAATGAAAAAAGGTATAGTCATACCTTAATTGGAATTAATTGGAAGTTTAACTTTTAATTAGACGGAGATGAAACTATACATGAGGAAAATCTACTTTGGAAGACGAGAGTCCATCCAAGACGAAAAAGATGAGTCAAGTCAAATCAAGTCAACTAGTCAACTCGCTCTCTCTCTCTCTCAGAGTCAGTCTCTCCTCATGGTCATGCAAAAGCAATAAGCAAAAAGAGGAAAAAGGTAAAAGCAAGTCCATATCCAGTCCTCAACTCCACCAAACTAAATCACGGGCTGACTATATGAACTATACATAGGTACCTTAGGTAATAACTACTTCCCTGCAGTCACTCACTACTCACTGGGAACATTTAACAAGAACCGTTCTTGTGCAAGGCCAAGTCAGAGCAAATTACATCGAAAATCTACCTCCTCGTCCCAACTAGCCACTCCACACCTTCCACTTCCATAATCCTACAGTAACAAGTCCAAGCCAAGACAAAATTAGTGAAACGGTTGGTTCCTACCAGAATGCTATATATATGTACATTCATGAATATCCGCACTCTGGGACTTTTCAACTGTGACTGTATAGCAATGACTTTTTTGAAATTTGCATTCTGTCAAAAATTTACAATCTATGGAAGCGTTTTTTGAAAAGTTTAATATTATACATCATTTTGTAAAACAAATTTTCAAAACATTTTTATTATTGTTTGTATTTTCCAACCTAAATCCTATGACGTCATATTTGGAAGGCTCCAAACAAGCAGGTATAGCACAGTATAGCTAACATGTTTAATGTGCCCTTCCAAATTTGCTCACCTCAATTTGTATGTGCGGAGTTTGTTAGGATTGGCTGTAGAATTGGTGGAATGTGTGTGTGTGCTTGGTCAGATTTTAATATCCACATGATGAGCTCGTTTGAATCAGTTATTCCCTCATCAAACTCAAAACGTCTTGTATAAAGACCTCTCGCATCTCCTCGTAAGATCCAATTTGGTCACTTCCCCACGTTCACCTGTCTCTATGCGGTGGTGGAGAGCTGCATAGGGAAGGAGATGTGGAGCTCCAGATTGGACTGAGAAATTAAAGTGTGTATATATTTTGATAAGACGGGGCTAATGACAATAATAGATGAGTTGTGGAATGTGAGCGAGTGAGGGAAGGTGAGTGGCTAGGAAGGAAGCTGACAGAAGGGAGTCCATATGGGAGAGGAGGGAGAAGGAGAGGATGATGAGGGGCACGAGGATGGGAGCGGAAGATGAAGATGAGATGATGAGGAGAAGGGAAAGAAGACGAAGAAAAAGGATACATATTGCCTCATTGCGAGGAGAGCAGAGACCAGGTAGGACAGACGGACGGACGATTGAGAGCCTCGACAATGCAGTGCAGAATCCACTATCTATCCACCATGATGATTGAGATTGCCCACCTATCGTAATTTTCATTTCCACCCTCTGCATACTTTGTCACATAGGAGGATGGCTCTGGACCAATGGTGAGTCGATCTCTCATATCTCCAACTACCAAAGTACACTGAACTTGTCTTCATTCTCATTTTCCAGAATAAATCATTCACCACAAGATATGATCATCCCACTTCTTCACGCAGATTATATGCTCAGCTCAGAGAGACAGAGAGCCGAGCTGTACACCTGAGTAGCTATATATATGTACCACTTCCCTCCACCAGTCATAGGAGCACACGGACTATAGCGTCAGCCACAAAGTTGAAGTTCCCTTCCATCCACGAGACACAAGACGCGGCTACGGCAAGAGACGCAAAGGAGCTCCGCACAGCACAGTAAGGATCAAGGAGTACAGAAGATGAGAATACAGAAGCTGTAGGAAGTGACGATAAGTAAAACTCTCTGGATTCTCAATTGCTGTATTGCTCGAGCCTCCGCTCTTTTTGGGTAATGGACAGCTTCCCTACCTGCCTACGTACGGAGAGCTCCCTACAAATAGAGTAGGGGTGGCAATTGGGATATCGCGGGTGAGGATGCATTATGGTGGGGTCAGTCCAACATTTAATGTCATTTTGACACAGTCCAAACAATCTACATTTTTCCTTCGAGTCCTTCCAAAAAGCATAAATTCCGCTTTAACACATTTTAAAAAATTAAAAAACAGGTTTTTAAACTTTAAAAAAAATTGTACAACTGCTATTGCCACTTTTAAAAGATTAAAATTGCTATTTTAATATATACTTTGTTAAAAACTGTAAAAGTGGTATTTGCACTTTTAATAAATAGTCAAAGCGGTATTTACGCTTTTTCAAAGCTCGTAAAAGTGGTATTTACACTTTTAAAAAATAGTCAAAATGGCATTTACACTTTTAAAAAATAGTCCAAGCTGTATTTATGCTTTTTCAAAGCTCGTAAAAGTGGTATTTATACTTTTAAAAAATAGTAAAAAGGTATTTATCCTTTTTCAAAACTAGCAAAAGTGGTATTTATACTTTTAAAAGTAGTCAAAACAGTATTTACCCTTTTTCAAAACTATTAAAAGTGTTATTTACACTTTTAAAAAAAAATTGTAAAAAGGTATTTACCTTTTTTCAAAACTAGGAAAAGTGGTGTTTATACTTTTTCAAAACTAGCAAAAGTGGTGTTTATACTTTTTCAAAACTAGCAAAAGTGGTGTTTATACTTTTTCAAAACTAGCAAAAGTGGTGTTGATACTTTTTCAAAACTAGCAAAAGTGGTGTTTATACTTTTGAAAAGCAGTCAAAATGGTATTTATCCGTTTTCAAACTAGTAAAAGTGGTATTTACACCTTTAAAGATATTAGAAACCGTACTTACACTTTTTCAAACCTAACATTAAAAAGTGTGTAAAAGTGATAAACGTTTTTATAAACACAAAAAAAGTCGATTGTTGGGACTTGCGTCAAATTGAGCTTATGGTGAAGGTGGACTATCGACACAATGCTTTCAACCCAGGACTGGACTTAGTCCACAATGCTTCTCCACCCACGTCATGGTGACAGCGATATAGAATACAAAACGATTATGCTACACACAAGCATACATGCTCCTACAGATAGCCATCGTGAGTTCTCATCAGTCCTCATCAGGATTCCTTATTCTTTCCGTCCACCTTCAAATTATCTCATCCCACAACAGGAATACACATATATATACACATTTATATACATATTATAATCATCCACATCATCCTAAATAGCAATCATAACAATAGTCATCATGGGCCAACTCTCTGTAATCATATCAACAACGGGAAAGAAATTAAGCAAATAATCCAAGAGGACCAGCATTCCCAATCTACTCTCTGCTCTGCATCCTACACCTCCAATACCTACACATTTAAACAGCTACCTAAGCTTGCATCTCCATGCGTGCGGTACTGCTCATCTTTCTGTGCAAACTACCCCGTGCACAATACAGCCTCCGTTCGCGATCTCTTCTTCTTCTTCTTCTTCTTCTTCATCTTCTCCACCAAGAGCCAAGCCAAGCCAACACAAACCAAACCAACCATCATCACCATCAAATAAATAAATACTTTCAAAAGACCAAGAAACGCAGCCGACCGACCAACCAACCGACCGACCAACCGACGGGCCGGCCGGCCGGCTCAACATTACATTGGAGCCACGTAGAAAAAAGTCTCTATCGCTAGGTGCCCATGTATAACATAGGCTGATACTGTTCAGTTTACTTTAAAGCAGAGTGTGCACAAAGAAGGACAAACAAACATACAATGACATTATATTGCTTTGGCGTTGGCCTTTAGCCTTGGCGCTATAAATATTGCTTTACTTTCGTGATATATTGTAGCATTGTGCTCGTGTGTGGAGAGTGGCACTGTCCTGGTATCCTGGTAGTACTAGTAGGTATTATAGTTTGGTAGTTGTAGTCAAATAAAACAGGATGAGCAAAATAAACGAAGGAGTAGAGGGAAAAGAAGAAGAAGGAAAAAAAATCTTGTAAATCCTAAATTTATTGTATTGGCAGGATTTTGTTGAGGAAAAAAAAATTTTTTTTCCACCGGATCAAAATACCTATAGAAAGATATAAATTCATGCTTGATTCCTATCCTAGTCTGCACCCTATGTGTTCCTTCCCAAGACTAACTAACTGTGAGATACCGGAGATGATAGAGCCAAAGAACTATAGCTATACCTATATAGCAATAGCAAAATGTACTTACGAGCACAGTAAGACCTGCATGTAAGACGCTTACTTACATCAAATACCTATATACATATATTTAGAAATGGACCTCCCTATATCCCTATATAGGCTATATAGAGAAATGGTTGAGGATGGTAAAAAAAACCCGAAAAGAAGGATGAAACTTTATGAGAGAATTGCGTGATCTTAAGAAGATTGTTTTCTTTCACGTTTCCACTACAACTCCAAACTCTCTGTGTCTCAGTTTCTTCATCTTCTGTCTTTGTGCATGATATCATTCTACAGAGACCAGCCTCTCCTACAGCTACAGCCCTACCACCATGTACTACTGACTTAACTAAATGTATGTCTTTTCCACCTTCGTTTCCCTTCCGCTCTTGTCAGGGCAAAGAGAGAGAGAGTCACACGGGCAGACGCAGAGCTATGACCATTGCTCTTGAGAGACAAACATTTCAATTGCTTCGCAAACTTTATGGAACATGCTACCTTAATTTCATCCTCTATCTATACAATACATCCACCCGCAACTCACTAGTCAGTCTCCAGCTCACCCAGGACAGAAGTATTGAGCTTGGAGCGGCGAAATAAATTGAAAAGATCCTCAAGGAAAAACCAAAGACTGAAGAAGGAACGATATTTAGATTGGATAGCTAATACAGGTCTATGAAAAAGACGGAGAAGATGACAGACAGGATGTAGCTTACGTCCCTCAGCATCTTCTCCGATCTTCATTACAGAGAAATAAAATAAAATAACAAGCGCCCGCACACACAAAAAAAAACATCAACCTAGGGACCATTTCTTGAGAGAGATAATATAGGGTGGGTTATATAGTCCGTGTATGTACTGTAGATAGTACATGGCAAGCCCATGTAATTAGGGACGTAGGTACATATCTGCGACGGTAGGTTAGCTAAGGACGTACTTTGGTACTTATGCACATGTTAAACGTGTGCACATGTCACATTAAATTCTCTTATGGAGAGTCATAAAAACGGACCATTCGTCCTGCTACAACTCTAAAACTCTCCTTCTGACTCGGCCATCAAATCAGCCTCTTGGTCATGGTCTCCTGTTGACGAAGAGAGCGATAAAGGAAGCCAAGACCACACTGGCCTGCCATGGATGTAATCGTTGTCAATATAATACGACATGTCAATTAACTTCTAATCAGATTTGTTTGATTTCCTCTGACTAATTAATTACAAGAACCAGAATGTGAGGAGATTGACATTGCAATGGCAGCAAGCCATGTACATATACCTAATCCGCACATACAGGATGGCTTTCGATCCTCCAATCAAATTACAAAGTACTGACACACGCTTACATAATGACTAGGTACTTTTACATCCACTCATAGAAGGAGGCTGAACGACTAGAGACAGACAGGATGTCATCTGACACAGAGATGCGTCTTGATCTTGAGATGAGTTCTCAACTGGTGAGTTGGCTACTTTTCATCTCCTGTCATCCTACAGCCCAGCTACACTATTGCGTAATGCTACAATGGGAGAAACACTACGCAAGGAAATAGATGATTTGTCTCGGAAAACAATACACGGTTTCGGTGGTGTACAGATGATCATGAGGCACATGGCTTGAGTGAGCAAAGGGCTTCTGTGTCCTTGTTGTGACTGGAGACAAGACGTTCACATCCAAAGCCAACGCAGAGGGACCTGACTTCCCCTGCCGGGACCCAGCGTCAATGACAGCTATACATTGATTTCCTCCGCAGATACAATTACGAAGGTTATGGGCCCTGCCTCATCATAATTTTCCATATTCATGTCCATATCAATAGTTGAAAACAAGGAGAGGCTGGAGCGTAGATTGGAGTGAGTGAATGAGAAAGCAATAATAGAATGCGGCTTCCCTGGTAGCTTCCTATTTACAGCTACCTACTACATACTAGGTACCTACTTACAAATGCAATAGCACATGGAGTTGGAAAAAGTATGGGGTATCTGTTAGATATGTACATATCTATGACTGCTATATAGAAAGGTGGCTGAGTATGACTTCATGGAGAGGCTGGAGAGTAAAAGAGCATCCATTATACATGGATGGATCAGGCCATGAGGCACTCTGCTAAAATATTGAATTGGAATCAGACATCAGAACGACTGTCTTGATCCTATAGAACACCCAACATTTCATACGGAGCCAAGTACCTACCTACCTCCAACGTCAGACTTTTGACTCCAGCACAGCACACAGATTCCACTCTCACATCAACAAAAATATCTTTACAATGTATCTCGGGGCTGCTGTGCAGCAGTAGCAAGGACCCGCAGAGAGCCGGTGCCGCACGGAAGGGAAGAGCTCCCGACCGAGAGAGAGACACACACATAAGTCCTGGGAGTTCGGAGACGGGAACAACATCCCATTAGACAGGGCGAGAAGAGAGAGAGAGAGAGAGAGCAATGTGCGATTTCTAGCTTCCGAAAATATGCAAATGAGTGAGGAGAAGAGCAGAATGAAATGTCATGGGAAAAAGTCAAAGTTATCCCAGACAAAAAGAGACACCCTTTCACTCATCATAGAGGATGCAAACGGAGGTATGTACACATGGACTCTGCTCTGGTCTGGGCAGACAGGCGGCAGGAAGGTATCCAGTGCAGTCAACATATTATGAACGTCCCAAAGTGCACACACACACACACACTCACAACGGACCCTCACATTCATCCATTTTATTCAAACTCCATATCACCACATCTCCATATCTCTTCTCTCTACAGAATACTATCCACTCCTCCGGCCTCCTCAATTCCTCAATTCATCCTCACAAGGAAGAAGCAAGACGGAAGGAGCTACCCACATGGCTATGTGCACCCGCACTACAGATACAAAAATACACACACAGCTATAAGTATACATATACAGGAGCCGTATTTCACACTCCTTCACTTTTACTTCCAATGGAAAGAGCACTCATAGCTATGCACGTAGAACTTATATGTATGTATGGCACCAGCCAAGAAGCTACCCAAAGACCATGGCAGAGAGATCCGAATGGGACTCGAACACATTAGATCCATTAACTCGCGTCAGTCCTTTCATAAAATGTGTCTGAGCAAAGGACAAAGTGTGAGACATTATTCATACTAAGACCAAGGCCGTATGTACATACGTAGGTACTAACAGATTTAAAGGTAGAAGGTAGAACTGTACATAAGGTGCCTACTTGTTCAGACAAGTCCGAAATTCCCCTCCCTCGATTCCCCTCTTCTTTCAACTCTCTCAGTTTTCTGCTCTTTTTCTGTACATTTAATGTCCATTCCTGCATTCAACAAATAAGTGGTAGCACAAGAGAAAAAGCAATCGCATGTATTCAAACCTACCTAGGTACATACATCTCTGAAAATGTTTTTTATGACCAGATTCCCCAGCATAAACAACTACCATAGTGACCTAGTACCTACTACCTAGGTAACTATGTTCGAAATAAGAACGGAAGGAAGAGTTGAGGAAATTAAAGAAAGGAGATGAGTAGGTATGTCATAAAGTCATTGTGATAATTAGAAGCGTGCCAACAGCGTCTTTCACTATAGTACTAGTATCCCATGGGCATGGGTACTTTGGGCTGTATGTATTTAGCTCAAGCTTATTTCTATGACTGTGTACAAAGTACAAAGATGGGCAGCGGGCCTTCTAAAGTGGCTGTACTAAATGCACTGCCGTGGTAATTCATACTTGGTGTCCATTAAACCATGACATCGTCATCATTGGGTCTATTAGGATATTTCCTCCGTCTCGTCAGTCCGCTGTTAACACTGTTGAGGAGACTTGAGAGATGTTTCAATGAGCGTATGTCACTGGCTCAACTCTCGTCGGCCTCAATGTTGTTCGAGTTGGGGCTCAACCACTGTCATTGTGAGGCAGGTAGTAGTTGTAGTTGGTGTAGTAGTAGTAGTTGTTGATGTATAAGTAGAATGAATGTAGTATGTAGGTACATAGTAGTAGCCCTGGTGAGACTGGTGCCTGTGCTGTAGATACAGTTCCCTTTCCCTGGATAGCTATGCACATAGCAACATGTACTACTATGAGTACAACAAGATGCACTTGTAGTGCGGATGAGTGTCTGCAGCGACAGCTCAACTTGTGCTTTCTCGCCCTCTCAGTCAACGACGGTACTTCCTATGTAATGTAGGTATGTGTGTGTATCATTGTATATGCATGCTGGGTTGGTAGAGGGGCATATCATTTTGAACTTGAACCAATTTGCTTGCGCCTCATCTCTAAGTGGAAGATGTAGTAAAGTGAGCCGGAGTCTAAGTGTACAAACAAGTTTGACCATGCACATTGCGCTCGGCATGAGCAAGTGAGTGAGTAAATGGTAGGAAGAGAGTACGAGTGCATCTTCTTCTCCAACTTCCAACTTCCTTCCCACCACCACCAACGTCCTTACACCACTCCGACTTGGATTGAGTGTGCCAAGTCTCGTCGGAGATTCCGTATAGCGAAGCAAACTGCATCCTCACCCACAACAACAACAACAACAACAATAACCCAGACCAAGTCAGTGTCAGACTGAGGAGTGACTCAACTCAAAAGCTGGAGCAGACAAAGTCGGCAATTGAGACAGATAAGAAGAGTAAAGAGCAAAGTGTGTATGTGTGTGTAGTTTGTAAGTGTTTGTATGCGTTTGTATGCAGATAAGTCCAAAGCTTGTTCTCATTCTCTGTCTTGCTCATGTTATGGGCTCTTCTTCTTGGTGGATGTACGCTGAAAGCTCTTAAATTCTTGTTCTCCTTCAACAGAGCAAGGTGCTGGTCTGTCCGTCTCGTACAAAAATAATAATGCCGTACAGCCATCCGTCAGTTCCACCGGCTAAGCACACCAGCATAAATAAATCTACAAATGGACAGACAGCCGGTCGGTGAAGCAGCATTTTGTGGCGTAAAAGTCCAGTAAAGCATTCTCAACATACATACATAGTCCCATGCAATGGTACACAGTAAGTACTACTACGTGTACTTTTCAAACGTAGTAATAAAAATGGTATTTACACTTTTTAAAAAATGTGTAAAATTGTTATTTATACTTTTTTTTAAACACAGCTAAATCGTTCATTAATTGGACGCCCACAATGCATCTTCGCCGACGCTATGCACTGTCCGTAGAACACATCTTTATCTGTAGACCGTACATACTTAGGTTCTATTTCCATCTGAGCCACAGTATCTATGTACGTATGTACGATGATGTTCTAGATGATGTTGTTGTTGTTGTTATTGTTGTAAAAAATGTATTCAGAGGCGCTCTCTTTTTATCTCGAACACCTATCTCTATATCTCTGTATCTCCTTCAGCTAACTAACTACTTGGTCAACTACAGATCGTTACATGGACGTTAACTGACTCGAGTTAAATCCGCATTTTATACTATCAACTGTATGTATCTCTCGTCCCTTCTATTCTGTTAATGCTGTAATGCTATCTTATGTCCGTTATGGACCAGCCGCTTATCCCAACCAAGCATCTACTGTATCTATTGTTACCGCGTTATACGGCAAGGCACCACGGTGTACGTACGTTTCAGCAGCTCTCAAAATATACATACATAGGTACTTTAAAACCTCAACATTTTACTTCAGCTTGAGCTCATAGGCAGACCACGTAACAATCAACTCAAGCCAAATCAAAGTAGACAAAGGCCCACTGTCTGTAACATCTTTCTATTTAAATTTTTGCATCATTTTATAATTTTTATTATGCAAGTAGCTTTTGAAGGTAATTTTGTTAAATTCATAATTCTCAAAAAAATAATTATATACAAATTTTAAATACATTATCTAATGACCTAATATTGGTGGTACCTTTAAAATACATTGGAAATAAATGCGTCTAATGCATGGCTATGGCTCTGCGGTCACTGCACACTGCACTGATACAGGACGTAGAATTGGATTGGAATCCTTCTTGCTCAAATTCTTTTTGATCTCCTTGCGGAGCTTGGGAAGGAAGCAGAAGAAGAAGAAGAAGAAGAAGAAGGCCTCGTAGATTCGTTGAAGGAGCTCTGTCGGCGTGGGCTCACAATACGCAGATACATAGATTTTTTTGGGCTAATAACGATTTTTCCTCAACCAATCCCGATTTTAAGCAGCTCAGTCCTCTGCTTCTCTACGGTAGTAGTGGCTGCCGTTGTTGTTGTTGTTGCTGCTGCTGCTGCTGCTACTGCCGGTCCTGGTGTTGTTGTTGGTGGTGGATCTTAAGAGTGCGTTGGTTATATCAGTATAGATTTGATATTTTCTTGACTGTTCTGACATAGCCATAGCCTAGCCGCAGAAGAACTCCCTATACTAGCAATAGCAATAGAATAGAAGATCCAGCACGAGTGACACTGGTAGGTATACCTACATACCTAGCTACACACTGGCTCCCTTTTTACAGTATCAAACTGCCCTGATGCAGGCGTATATGGATTACGCAGCTTCCTGTCTAAATTACCTACTACATTCATTCCAAAGATTGCACTCTACAATACACTTCCACAAAATTCTTCTTACTCTTACAACCCCTTGCCATACACATATACATATATGTACCTAGTAACGGTTTATATATGCTTATAGTAAGTGACTGGTACTGACTTTTATCTGTCCCTTCTACACACAAGTACGAGGGTAGACACACTCACTGTGCCGTGATTGTGAAGAGAATCAGTCAAGATCATCATGAGCATGATCTATCTACAAAATACAAAAATACACAAATGTCCTATGTGCTGTAGATAAGGCAGGATGCAAAATCTGCAATCTGGCCTCTGCTACAATGGTTTCTACCCTAATGCCTTCTACAGCCCTTCACTTAATTCTATATACATACCTACATCTATCAGACTACATATATGTAACTCCCAATTGATTTTTTACTTTTTGGTAGAAGACGGTACATTTCCCTTGAATTTCAGTCAAAATTAAAGGCCTTCTCTAGTATAGGTATAGGTATATCTGCACTGTAATAATGGATTAAAATACACGGAGAAGAAGTAGCGAGGAAGGCACATAGGTAGTTAGAGCTCCCTGAGCATCGGCACTACAATTTTTTTGGGTCCTTCCTCAGATAATCACACATGGGGCGTCAATACGGTTCGTGTAATTTTAAAGCTAAAGTTGCGTATAAAAAGGACAATATATACTCGGCTGACTAAAGGGAAGGACTGACTAAGGAGCAGTAGCAGTGCCAGTATCATTTCATGTATATATCTTCCCATACTGAGCTAGATTGGTAGGGACATATACATATACCGACGGCAGTGAGACCCACACTTGATAATCTCTCGTGTAGTTTACGGCTCTTAAATATTACAATAGACTATAGAGGAGTAATGTAGACAGAAACAGAAAGGGAAGACACTCATTAATGTGTACGAGGTAGTCATTCGAAACTAAAGGGTGGCATGGAGAATTTTGAAATTATAAAATTGTATGAGGACGCATACACACGAGGCATACATGTGTATAGCTATGTACTATATGGACAGGCATGCACCCAAAGTCAAGTGAGGAAAAGACAAGACATAAGACAAGTCAAGACAAGGCAGAAGACGAGCGTAAAACAATGAGGCATTTGTTGAGTCGATGTCTTATGACTGGGAGCAATTAAGCTGAGAATCTGAATGGTTGGAAAGAGAAGATGTCTGTCTCGAGAAAAGAAGGCATCAGTAGCAAAATGAGAGAATATATAAAGGATATACGAGTGAGAGAGAACCATTTGAGACACGAAACAGGACGCACGTACATTACTTAAGCTGGCAATAAAACTACTCTACTGTGGACAATTATAGTCCTTTTTGACTTACAAAATATACCTATATACGTAGAATTTTGCGGACAACATAATTCGGATATTTAATAAACGCGAGTGAGAAAGACAGAATAGTTATTTTAAAAAAACGAAAAATTCTAATAATTATTATAATTTAATATTAAACACATTTACGGACAAGAAACACGAAGTGCAAAAATAAAGAAAAATTGTGCAAACATGGCAGAATCTAGT
>JAQFZC010004226.1:0-16635 GCA_034695205.1 Dicyrtoma fusca | reverse complement strand
CGCATTATTCCATTCAGGCCCTCGGACCCCCGCGTACAATTAGAGACCCGCGTAGTAAAAGAGAATTTACGGTACTTACCTCATTTTGCTATTTAACCAACATTATATGGACATCTTCGGCATTCGTGTCTCAACTTGTCTTATCTTGCCGACATAATACAGTATTTGTATTGTAGTGTAAATTTTTTTCGCAAGAACTTTTTTGTAACCTCCCCGGAGGTACTTAATTATTTAATATCTTGTTAAATCTGGATCACTTTATCATTTAATAAAAATATCTTGTATCTCATCTTTTATTGTTTGTGTGTTAATGTGCATCTACATGTATACTACACTACCACTGCGCTCTGCACTATCACTTTAAATCTAAAATGCACAAAGACTCAAAGACTCAAGAGCTCATGACATGACATGACTCAAAAAGTCAAAAATCATGTTCTATACGTATCAGCCTTTTCCCATTTGTTTCCATTATAGAGTTTATATCCCTAAATTCTATACACTTTAAAAATTCTTGTTACTGTACATCATAGACAAGGGGATGCCTGCCTACCTTTACCATGTAGTGTGCCAAGTGATGATCTATGATACACAAAAGATTAATATACTCTACGCCGTGGAAACGGAAGGGGCAATAGGGGATAAAAAATCTGGTAAAAGACGAAAAAGAGAGTTACTATAAAACTTGATTTCACTCATCCAGTGGGTCAGTCTCTAAAACAACTTTGGCCTAGCAAGATCTACACAAGTCACGTCACCATTTCACGTCAGTTTTTAGTGTGCGCAGCTAGATACTCACAATACAGTAGTGTTTGACTGCCCATATGCAGCATTATAGCAATTTCACAAATTCTGAAAAAGTTTCCAATTTTTTTTCATAATTTGACGCTGAGTTGTTTTGTTGTTGTGTGCTAATCAATCCAAAAGCTAAAAGGATTATCGCACCTTTTTTTTCATTGACCAACTTGGCTGCTATTAGAAGCTAGTGTGGATTTGGATTTGTATTACAAAGTGAATTAAGGAAAGCAGCCAGTTTTGAATCGGATTTGAAATTGGAATTTTACAAGAAATACAAGAAGCAAACAACAAGACACTCTAAACACGTAAGATATTATAGATATTACCTATACCTACCTCCATTTACCTATATATACAATTATATAAATATCCTTTTATTCTTTTTATTTAATCAATATACTTAGAGCTTAGATATTTAGCACAGTTGACAGATTAGCCAGTCAGTCAGTCAGTCAGAATGCATTAACTTAAACGAGCAGAAGGTTCTGTCATCTGTTTTTGTTTTACATAGACTTGCTTTTATTAATGAGTGAGTGCATAAATAGGTTGTTTTGTGCAGCCTGCAAGTTTTGTCTGTCACCAGACTTTTATTATTTTACCAGTTTTTCTAGTTGCTCAATGTTTTAACAATCCCAGTCAAATAAACTGAGGTCTACTTTACACTTTACAGATCATCCTATGAGATATTTGGTGTTAAACTATGCAAATAAAACTTGTGATTGAACATTTTTTTTGTTTGCGTCTTAAAACGTTTGGTGATGACAGGTTTTACACCTTTTTTAGACCAGTTACGCTAAAATTGATCTGAGATATTATGGGATGTTATGACAAAGCTACTTTTGGCAACTGTCATTTGATTATACTGCAACTTTTTTTATATAAAAGAATCGATATGTATCTACAATAGATAGTATTATAGCATAGCATAGTGGCAAGGTAAGGTTAAGTAAATAAATGATAATGATCAGTGATCGATGCTACAAGATTTAATCAGGGTGACCTAAACTCCTACTTCAGCTTGGATTTTTTCCCTTTTGTGCCTTACTATTATACTTTGTAGAGTTATAGCATTGCGATTCGATCATTCCGTGGGTTTCATTCAAATCTTTAAAGTCGTGAGAACAACAGGATACTGAAATTGTGTAGAAATGAAGTGAAATATAATTATTAGGTGTGAAATCTTAATTTGTAATAATATAGAGAAATATTGAAGCGTTTTTTTATACTAAGGCGTCAATAATTAGGTACTTTAAGTAGCTTACTGTTTTACTATTTATTACTTGTGTTTAAATTGTGACTGACTCTCTACCAGGGTTTAATTTTTGTAAATAATACTATATTTTAATCTACAGTGGAATCAATACGGCAGATCGAGCATCCAGTGGACTGTGTGGATTAATTGAAAAATTCAAAAGTGGAGGATACACGCATTAACACAAAATGAAATCGGTAAGCTTGAAACTAAAAACAATGCTTTTGTTTTCTCCTAACTTAAGCAATTTAATTATTCTTAGCATTTTATATTCAACACTGCATGCCTGGAAGTAATAGTTTTATGTACATCGTAGAAGAAGAAGCCAAAAAAATTATATTTTCTGCATACGTAAAACAAAAACGTCAGATTTAGGATTCAAAGTTTTGTGCACCAGATTTTTTATAATTAAATTTAGAAGTGGTGCATTTCCTTTGGTTTTGAGTTTTATCATTACCAACAGACCACCGCACCGGAACGTAAGTAATAGTTCCAATTAACAAATAATATAATAATTATAGAATCAAAATCAGAACAAATAATATTAGTAATTGTAGGTACCTAGGCAGCTTCGAGCATAAGTATAAGTGTGGGTTTAATAAATACAAAATCTGGGGATGCGCTTTATGGACCGTGTGGCATATATATACGGGCCAGACAAACTACTCATTACAGAAAGGCTCAAGTTATAGTACCTAATAAGGCAGAAGATGAGCCCTACATCTTTTCATTTTTGGCAATTTAATACGTATAATTATAACAGCGGCTTCTTCACAGAATCACAACTTCGTCTTGCGTTGGTTACGCACTGAATCGTTAGCACTATGTATACACACTTGTTATTATTACTCGTAATTAGGGTCTTAAGTCGCAAGTTTTGAATCCAACTTTAATTTGATTCGAGTCGAAATTTTTTTCTTTGGCTCTGCCATTGCTCCACATTAAAAAAATCCTAATGCTATAGAAGGAAACTTGCCAATAAATTGCATAGGGTCGGTCAACAGTTAAAGTGTAATTAATGCATTTTTAATTTTGGCTTAATTGTTAGTTTATTTATCGTTTTCAGATATCTCTCACACCCTTAATTCTTCTCCTATCCCTGAGTACGTGGGTGACGGGGGAGCCGCCATCTCCGAATTACGTCCATAGTTCCTACGATGACCAGACGTACCACTACGAAGAGCCCTCCCACGGCAGTATAGGCAGTCCCTCAATTCACAGTCACAGTCATAGCCATGGGCCACATTCCTCCTACGGTCACGGCGGTCCATCCGAAGAGCCTGAAATAATAGTTCAGCACCACCATCACCCCGGACCGCCCCGGATGGTCTCACACGGTCACGCCAGTGAGGCCAGTCACTACCCGTCCTCGTCCAGTGGACCGAAGCCGTCCTCCCATAGACATGCGCCGCCCAGCTACGCCACCAGAGGGCACAGTCCTACGCATAGCTACTCCCCACGGTACGAGTCCAGCAGCCACGGTCACGGTCACGGTCACGCCCCACACTACAGTTCCCATCCAACCAAGACGGCCTACTCGACCCCGGCCAAGACAGAGTATTCCGAGGGCAGCGGACTGAACACTGGCTATTCGTCCTACAAGCAAAACGATTACAAGGCCTACTCATCACCCAACATGTACTCGGACGATTACGGTATTGAGCCATACGGTCACGGTAGTGAGTATGCCGGTGGTCCATCCAGCTCCGGTTCCGGTTCCTACACTCATAGCCGAGAACCCTCTTACAGCAAAGTTGAGTCTGTTCACTCCTACAATAACCCCCCAGGCTCATCCTACAGCTCGCCGGGACAGAGTAGCTACGCCACTACCGGTAAGTATATTAAAGGCATTAAGGTGTTGTGCAGTAGGATTAACTCGTTGAAGTATTTTTAGCTGTCTTTTTATATTCTTTTTACTACGGGTGCTAGTTATGTACTAGTTATAGTTCCTATTATTTGGTAGATTACTGGTTAGTTAGTGGGTTTCATTATGTATTTAGTATTATGTAAAATTTGTACTGAAATTCATCTCTAACAAATGCATAGTCTCATAGTAGTTTTAGTTTTTTCAATCTTGTCAATCTTGTCAAACTCTTTTTGCTGACTGTATTGTGTGTTTGTGTATATATACTTACTTACTTGAAACTAAAATAATTTAATAAACTACAGTCAACAGTAAATACTTTGCATCTATGTAACTAACAATCGTGTCCGTAACTAAAGAATTAAATATCAAACATATGTAACATGGTTCGTCCGTTCCCATGAGTCTATTCGGAACCTGCAAAGTAGAACAATGAACGTGTTTCGTGCTTATACTATGTAGATACATACCTACTAACAATTTCAAAAAAGCAAAAAGTAAATATAATTCAAATTTTTCAAAAGGGTCCAAACTAGAACTAAGCTTTTTTAAAAATATCAAAACTAGCAACTGACATTATCAAAAGGCTGAAACCTAGAAATTAGCACTTTCAAAAGGGTAAAAACTACAAATAGACATTTTCAAAAGGGCCAAAACTAGAAATGGGCATTTTCAAAAAAGTCAAGACTATAGAAATCAACACTTTCAAAATCGTTAAAAAACTAGAAATTAACAATTTAAAAATGATCAAAACTAAAAAGTAACAGTTTCGAAAACGTCGAAACTAGCACTTTCAAACCGGTCAAAACTAGAACTTAACTCCTCCAAAAGGATCAAAACTATTAGTGTATGTATATAGTGTGTAAATTAAAAACTCACATCCGAGAGGTTTTCGTAAATTGGGTAGAAAATCACCTGCTTGCTTTGTAATAACCGGCCATGGTCATCACTAAATAAATACATGTATTTACTATGGATTTGGTCCCAATTTTTTTTTACAGTCTACGACGAACCTGCCACTGCTGCTCCAGCAGCGCCCAGTTACAGTAGCCGCCCCAAGACGACCAAAACTTACCGGGCCCCATCCTATTCCTCCTACGCAGGGTCCCCCACCAGCTCCTTCGGAAGCCCCAGCAAAGTTCCCTCAACGTCCTATTCCACCATTAGTCACAGCAAGGGCTACGGACCCGCAAAATCCTATCTTCCCAAATTATTAACCACCTACGGGAGTTCCAAACCCCATGCCTACGCTCCACCAAAAAGTACCTATTCTACCCATAAGACGCCCTCCAGCCCCCACTACAGTGGCTCCTTAAAATCCTACTACAGACAGCCCCACAGTGCCGGCACTGACTACACCAGTAGTGGCATGTATCCAAGCACCGGCTACAGCCCCAGTTCCTACGCAGCCGGCTCACCCTCTTATTCATACGGTAGCCCCTCTACCAAGGGATTCGGCTACAAGTACAACTCACAGTATGAGAAGCCACTCGACAAAGGTACGTTTTTGAGTGTGGTTGATTAACATAATTAATTTATTTTTTATTTCTTAATTTTACTATCGTCTTCACTTTTTATACATACCGTAAATGTGTGATTAGTACCCCGCCCTCCATTTGCATCTGCCTGCAAGCTATTTCTATTTTAGCTATTACTAAAATTGAATTGAGCGCAGCGTACTTTACTATAGTAGTGCATAGTAGTACTTTTGGAAAAATGATTTTGTACCACCTACTGAAAAGCGTGTATTAAATAAAATGCTGATTTTTACAAGACGATCGACTACTTTTTAAAAAACCGTTTAGTTAGTCAAAAATGTATTTTTTTACAAGCTTTACCATGTATACGTAATTTAATGGTTATATTTTTTCTACAACAAAGATTTAATGGAAATAAACTTATCATTTATTAAGAGGCAAAATCAGGCATATTTGGCATATCCAATGCAAAATCGTAGGCAATTCTTCATTAAATTGACTAATCATAGATTTACGGTATGTATGTAATAGTATTATTATTGTAACGAAGACGAGATTGCACTGCAAACACCGGCACTGATCACGATCACGCTCACGCTGCACTGACGATTACAGGGCGTAACCCCTTTAAATGTCAAAAAAACAAATAGGCTTACTTTGCTTCACAGATTTTGTTTTTTTCAGATTACAGACAGAACAATAATGACGTGATAGACGTTTTATTTGTCGAGTTTCTTTGTCTAAAAAGAAATTCACTTTCATCCAACAATTTAAGCTTCAAAACTTGGAAACTAAATGAAGTAATTGAACTTTGGTAGATTTGTACCTACGTTAATTGTTGGTGGTGACAGGCAGGCTAAAAAAAAACTTGAACGTTCAACGTTCCAATACTATCAACATCATCTGTCAACTGTCGACGGTTGACGGTAGCCATCATCTGAGTGAAGACATGATTCTAATCTTCAATCTTTAACGCGTGTAATCTTAATCGTAAAAGTAATTATTATATAGTAGTAAGTAGGCGAGGCAGGGATTTCCATCTTCCTTCATTTGGATTTATTTGGCACTTGAAATCTGCGTTTTTTTTAAAAAGAAAAAGTTGTGAGTGTTAACAGATTAAAAAAACTGTTGATAGGTAGGTTGAAATGTTTACACACTACAAGAAAGGGAAAGGGAACAGGAACTACGGATGTTTTATCTCTTAATTTAACATATGTAATCAAGGTACCTACATTCAACATTTAACATTAGTGGTTCAAATACTTCAAATCTTGCAAAACACAAAAAAAAGAAACCAGTAAATAGGTCCTATAGAGTATCCAAAGATGTAGCAGCTGTCATCATTAAACAGTATAAATGCATTATAATGTGGATACGTAAGCTATTTGTGCATTTCAGGCAGAAAAAATTGTTGATTAGGAATGTTGAATGTCAAAAGTCAAAAGTAGAAACCTTGATAGCGTTGTTAGTTGTTGAATGTTCTTCTACCTGTAAAAAATAAATACATACATAATTAGTCGTCGGTAATCCGTAATCAATCAGCAATCAATCGTCAGTTGGAAGTGTGAGAGAGTAAGTCATTCAAAATTAAATTAGCAACATTTAGGTACTTACCTAAGACAGATGGGCGAGATGGGTTTCTCGGATTCTTGATTTCTTGAATCTTGATTAGTTCGTGCCATTTTTTTTCGCAAAGTTTCTAGTAATAATAATTAGTCGGTAAATTAGTATTCCAGTCGCCTGTCACCTGCCGCCGCCGCCGACTAAAACAACAAACAAAAAAGAGTTTCGATTAAACTTTGCCGAAGAATTTTTTGTACTAACTAACAACTAAATTAATGATTACCTCAAGAATATGTGCTCCGAAAGTAAATGCATCGAGCGTTACCGTTATCAGTGCTGGTTTTGAAAATGCATCTCGAACACCGTCAATCACTGTGCATAATTAGTGCCAGTAAAATCAATTCAGCAATCAGCAGTCAGTCAGTCAGTCCGTTCGTAGTTTGAAGTTCAATTTCGAGCGCAGTAGTGCAGTGGGCAGCGCCATTGAAAACTGAAAGTTGTTCGAAATAATTACAAAATATGTCACTGCATTTGTACGAATAGCTAATTATCCTTAAAAGCAAAAAACTTAAGATTTAAAGTATCTAATTAAGATTCCTTTCAGGTACTTTACAATAGAATTTTTTAACCATTTTTACGATAGTTAAGTACCGATCTAACTAGTAATGTAATAAACTAGTAGTATCAATACGCCAGCCAGTGACCAAGCTACAAAATACCTATAAGCCTATATCCTATAAACCATAAAATTTATGTAAAGGTAGGCAATCAATTCAATGATAGGTACCTACCTGCGATACTTTATAGAGATCTATGAATTGAAATTGAATTTTTGTTGACTAAATGAGTGATTGAGCCGACTTTTGAGTGCTTTGACATGACTTTGAACTTCTTCTTTGACGATTAACTAACAACTTTTCCTTTTGACCCCCAACTTTTTTCTTTACAGGTTATGTTCGATTTACTGCCGACGACTCATATGGAGGTCAGTAAAAAAAATCATATCATCATCCGATATGTATTTTAAGCATTCTTTTTTCCTTCTTTTTTTTTACCTTTTTTAATACGTTATTACATATTATACTGATTAACTGATCTTCTACATTCGTATTACTATTGACTGATGACTGATTTTGCAAGAAAATGATGCCCAATTTTAAACCAACAAATTACCTACACACACGTTCATAGAAAAGTGCTAATTATATAAATATAGTAATAATATGACGATTTAGAATCAGAACCAGATTCCCTGTAAACTTTTTATTTGTATTGAACTGGCTCAGTCAGTCTTTTGCTGGTGTTTTGTTCCGGTTTTTTTTCCAACAATGCAACCTGCAATGACGTGAGCTACAATTTTAGAGAAGTTTCTTCACTGTTTTGAAACCCAACCTAATTTCTTACTCTCTTTAAAGTTAGAATGTAAATTACAGTTTTGCTTTACAAGTAGCAAGTTCAAAACAGGTACTTGAGCAGCATCGATGCGATGGCTACAGAAGACGACGGTGCAGTCGATGCAATTATAAGAAAAGAACGAACTTGTGCAGTCTAGAATAGACAGCTTCTTCCTTCACTATTTTCCTTTAATCAAATAATAAGGATATTAAACCAAAGGCTTGAGGCTAAAATAATGAGAAAAAAATTGCACTCGAATGAAACATGAATCACAGGTTCCTCACAACAACAACAATAATAACAACAAGAACAACAACCTGTTCAGTCCTGTATTTTTCTCTCAAGTCGATGATGAAGTTCTACAAATCAGGATAAAGATAAAAAAGATAGATAATTACCTGTCACACAGTCGTGTTATGTACATGCGAGTTCAGGTGCAAGGCGTGCTATCTACTGTGTACTGTATACTTACTGCTTTAGCATAGTTATAAGTCTGAATTAGGTAAGAGCAAAAGGGAATATTAATTCATATTCTTTTTTTACGTACGTGTACGAATACCTTGCTGAAGTGCATCAAAAATAGGTTGCAAGGGCCTTTTGATTTAAAGCAAATACCTAGGTACCAAAACCGTAGATAGTGCGTTCTGATTTTATACAGTCAATAGGAGGGCAATAAAACAGATACTTAGAAAGCCTACGCCTCCAAATACAAATGCCCACACGGTGATTTTTTAATCTTATAGCTAAGTTAATAATTTTATCCTTACTTCGTGATTCATGAGTGCAATTTTTCTTTCAACATTTATGTCGTAGCTGAAGAAGCAAAATGAAAAACAAAATCTTAAAGAGCAAAGATGGACGGTCAAAACGGCCCAACTTGATTGTTTTTGATACGTTTAAATGTGAGAGTTTCCGCTCCACACGACATGTGTTTTGAGCTGTTCTAAAAACGCGTAAATATGACTTTTTGCACCTTTTCAAAAACGTGTAAATACGAATTTTTGTACCTTTTCAAAACCGTGTAAATATGACTTTTTGCACCTTTTCAAAAACGTGTAAATGTTACTTTTTGTACATTTCAAAAACGTGTAAATGTGATTTTTTCCTCCTTTTCGAAAATTTAAAATTGACAATTTGAACTTTTTTCCAAAATATTCAAAATACTGGATGTATTCATCTCTGCTTGTTAAGATACATGAACTACCTATATCGTCGGTCAAGAGGCAAAATGGTTACATTCAAATAATACCAGAAGCAAAATGGTTCATATATCCACGAAGTCTTAAAAGTAAAGTGGTTCATATCCATAACAGGTATATAGCAACGCTGACATGCAGCATGGATATGAACCACTTTACTTTTAAGAGTTCGTGGATATGAACCATTTATTGCCTCTAGTATTATTTGGATATAACTTATTTTGCCTTTTAACCGACGCTATGTAGTTTACCTACTTACATCATTTTGCTTCTCCAACCACGAAATGCCCAAAAATGCCTCCTGCCAAAGACATTATAACGATTTAAAATGTCTCTATACTTTTCTCTCGCTTAGAATCTTCTGAAGAAAATGACTCTGACAATGACTCAGAAAATGACTCAAAAATTGAATCAGAGACTGAATCTGAGACTGAAATCAATACCCGGGTTGACTTTCCCGTAGAGGACCTTAGTGGAGGGGCAAAGCCCCCTCCAAACCATGCCTTTGAGCTCAATTACCTCCCCCCTTACTCTGACAAAATGAATGTCGATAGCACAGAACAAGGGAATGACTTCTATGACAATAACAACAATGCCATCGACAACGTTCCTAATTTCAGTCATGGCCACGGTCGACGGTCTCAGGATGTGAAGGCAGGCTCTGACCGCGGCCGTGACCGTGTCCAGAGCCCGACCCAAACTTACCCTAACCCCCATCACTTAGACACGCCCCTTTTTAAACGAAAAGGGCTAATTAATCCATCACCACCATCACCATCACCCTCCAACAACACTACAAACACACCTCCAAACAACAATTACAACCGAAATACAAATTCAAACAATCACAATACTGATAATAGACACAGAAACACACACACTAACACTCGTAGCAGCAGCCGCAGGTCACACAACCGTAGCAAACACAATAGAAATAGACCCAACGATGCCACAGAAATCATGCTCATGACCGAATCTGCCCCGAAACCCGTCATCAAAAGTGTCCAAAGTATTCAAATTACGAATCGTAGTGAAAATCAGAAGAGTCAGGGCCCAACTCAGACTCCGAACACAAATTATCGCAATAGAAATCAGAGACGCTCTAAAACGGTCAAAATCACGAATGAGGTGGAAAGTCAGAGACCAACTCAGAGAGAAACTAAAGATGCTAGTGAAAGGCAGAAATCGATTCAGAACACAAAAATTCCAATAATTCCTAATCAAAGTCAAAATCAGAGACAGTCTAATACGATCAAAATCACGACAGTTCCAAATGCTGAAGAAGCAGTAGCTAAAACAAGCGCTAAAGTTGTAATTGTTGTAACGCGAGATGGGCAGCCAAAATGATGAGGCGGCAGCAGACACACCATTTGAGTTTTATCACAATTAGAATACATTGCGAAGGATCGACACACGAACGACACACAAATCACAGATAAAAACTATATTTTCATTATTTATTCTCTCTATTTAACATTTTTTGTTGTACACACTTTTACACACTAACTCAAAAGCCTACAACACTAACATAATTTACGATACATTCTTTACATACCTACCTACCCACATACATATTTATACATCTACAACCTACATTACAAAAAAACAAACTACACGCACTTGACCGAATTTTGACACTACTCATGATTTGTTGCTCATCCTCACATTTTAGAAATGTATTCTAAAATGGTTAACGAGAGCTACGAGACGATTGAGATTGACTTACCTAATTTATTGTTATTATTGCGTAGATGACTTGTAGTAATTAAAAAGAAAGAGCTATTATAGGTATTAATTTATTCTCTATTTATGAATTAATTAAATTAAAATGTCGACACCTGTACAAAACAACGGACTATAGTGACTAGTAGCCAGCAGGTTAGAACAGATTTTGTACGCTTTCCACCATTTATTTTGCATAAAAAGTTTTTCTTTTTCGTTATCTTTTTAAAGATTACAGATTAAAGATTCAACAATCTACTCCCATTTTTGGTAGTAATAGTTTTGATTCGAAATTGTATTAATTAGTATTTAGTTATGCGCATCATGCAAGTAGCAATCATCCCTTTAACAGTTTCCTTCACACCCATCTTCCTTCCACTACCAACTACTGAACTCACTTTACTTCCTAAGGAATATATGTAAATGAGATAAACTCGATTGACTGACAGAGATCTATGTAAACTACAAGAGATCAAAGGATGCGGATGGTAGGTCTATAGGTGGGATTGTTTATGATTTGCGGTTTTGTTTTACCAGATCAAGATCACAGTGTTTACAATCTAGAGAGAGAAAGAGAGGCAAAATGAAAAGAAAATGTGAACACAATATGATAGCACTTTCATGCGTAATTATTAAAATTAAAGAATAAAAGGAAAAGTTAATAATTTAGCAATTTAGCTGAAGGGATAGCACGATAGGAGAGCCACACCTGATTAGATTACAAATGAAGACATCTGTGCGCCTATCTGCACTGTTTAGGATGTCGGTAGTGAGTGTAGTTGACAGTAAAACAGTAGGCTTGTGTGTGACTGCAATCCGCAATTGCAATTTGTGTGGAGATTGATTGGAGATGATCAAATTTTCTATCCAAATATTAATTCAGCGTGTCTTGAATCTTGATAAGCCCAGTGTAGTTTACGTGTATAAATGTGTAGGTTTATAAACTGGTTTTAATTGCATTGCTTTCCTCTTCTGACTGCGATTGCCCTTCAAGCATGGCGTGGCGTGGCTGGTTACTTTACTGGTTAAACTCGCTAGAATTTAAATTTTATAATTTAAAGAAAGAATACAAAACAAAATGATGAGAGTGCATGTGCATGCTAAAGAACTAAGCTTTAATTCTTAATTCTGCAATTTATCAATCATTCATTCAATCATTATTTTGCATTTATAATTTGCATTATTTTTTCGTGCATGCGTGTGCTAACGAGGTACCTGTACTATACTATTAATTGAGTGCCTTCTATATATTTTTGAATTTCTTTTGTTTTTTTCAAAATCAAATTTTGATCGTGGAAACTGATCGTAATCTTTGGAAAATCTTTCATTTCCTTCCCTCCATGATGACAAATACACACAAATGTTACTTTGAAACAATGATAAATGTGCAGGACCAGGTGAACATGATTCCCTAGATGAGATTTCAGAAGCCTATGGAGGTACAGAACAACACAGTCATACTTATTGATTCCATTTTATTTGGTGTACTGCCGGTTTGCATGGTTTGGTTTGGTGTGGTCCAGAGTGCAATGAGCTGTGGTTACTAAAAACAAGCAACAGCTGTTAAAAAAATACACTGTTAGCTTGAAGCTTGAACTAATTTATGAAACTACTAAAATATAATGGCATGCTAAAAAAGTCATAATTAACAATAAATTACTAATTAATCGAACTAATTCAATATTTAATACTGTTTATTAACCTATTCGGAACTGGGAAACCCTGGAAAGAAAGAATGCATCAGAAAAGTGTTTAGTCGGCTAATTCGCTTTCTCGGAAAAAACGGTCAAAGCTATACAAGTTAAAGTCTTAAAAAAGGTTAAAACTAGTATCTGTAAGACTTTCAAAAAGGTCAACACTAGAAACTAACACTTTCAAAATGATCAAAACTATACTAAGTATGTAACACTTTCGAAAAAGGTCAAAACAAGAAGTAAACGTTTTCAAAAAGATCAAACCTAGTAACCAGCACTTTCAAAAAGATCAACACTAGAAACTAACACTTTTAAAATGATCAAAACTAGTAACTAACACTTTCGAAAAAGGTCAAAACATGTAATAAACTTGTTCGAAAAGATCAAAACTAGTCACTAGAACTTTCAAAAAAGGTCAAAACAATAAACTTACATTTCCAAAAAAGTCAAAACTAGATATTAACCTTTAATAATACGTAAAACTAGACCTCTAACCCTTTGGAAAAGGTTAATAACGCCTTTTTACACTTACAAACAATAATGCGCTACTGCTACTTGTAAAAATGTCACAATGCTTCTTCACCCACGATACTGCTTGTAATTAAAGTTGCTAATTTAATTTCTGGTACTAATTGTCGTTCTTGTTTTGTAGGTGGATTCGATGCTGGGACCAGCCACTACTAAAAAGCATAACTGCATCCCATGGAGATTCCTTCGTAGAACTGTACATATACCTACCTACCGTAATGAAGTATTGATGGCGATGATGACGATGAAGATGATGATGATCCCATAGGCCAGAACCAGAACCAGAACCAGAGCCAGCACCTGCAGTACCATTAGGACGAAGAGACTAAACAACGAAAAACAACATCTTCAACGTCAAATAAATAATACCAGTATTTTGGGCCGTCAAATCAATCATCACGCGAATAGCAATTAATACAATTTATTATTATTAAAACAATCAAAAATGTCTTACCACAATCCCATCACAGTCACACGATTAATGTTATTTCAAAATAATAATAATAATAATATTTTACTACATTGTGGGCTGCTGAATGAATCATTTTTATACGAAGCGTTTCCCTTTTTAGACTTTCGTAGAGGTACCTATGTTATACACTTATCTGTAGTAATTTTATATACATAGTGAGTGAACATTATTGTAATTATTATTATTTTTATATATGATGTATTACTGTTATTATTAGTTATTACTTTTTCATTTTGTTTTGTACTGATGTCGATATATTATATCGTAGACGGTGGAACGGTGCAGAAAGAGCGCTTTCTCGTAATTTTTGTTACTTAAGTACTACAAAAGTTATTTAACTAGAACTAGAATAAAGATGTTCGCAATTGATTTTGTGATTTACAAAGAAAAACTATGTATAATTTTTTTTTATATATTTTTATGGTTTACACTGTATAAGCTGATAGTAATATATTAATATGCACGATCATAATATCAATAGCGGCTACGTGCACTGAATCATTTCATCTCATTTTACTCAGTCAGTTGATTACAAGATATAGCGATCGATAGTGAAGGGCTCAAGGGAACGGCTTTCATTTTGTTCATCAATTACAGTTACAAATTAAGAAATTAAAGCAAAAATAAAACATTTACATATACATTTATAAACTGAAATACTGAACGAACAGACTAGCAGAACACCGAACACTTTATAATTGAAAAATAGATATAAGGAGCTAAAAACTAAAACCCTTGATTTTTACGGTGTCAGATTTCATAACTTTTTTTTTTACAGACAGATGAGATCGGCTAAAATACAAATACCTATGTATATATATATATATGATTCACTCAACAATTTAACAATTTTATAACTATCTGCATGCAATATCTATATGCAACACCTGAGAATAAAATCAAAACAACTAGCCAATAATAATTAATTCAAAGCTGGTGTGTCAAGGCTATTGTCACTAGCTACCAGAGTAAAAGTGGAAGCTCCAAGCTGATTGTTACCGTAATTGAAATTATTGTTATTGTGGTAGTACGAATTGTAGTAAGGACCTGCTGAATCCTGGAAGTCCATCCCGGTCACTTCACACTCATTGGCAATAATAGCATTGACATTTGAGTAAGGATCAATGTCTTCACCTTGGTCATGATTCATAAAAACTTGAAAGTCTTCTGTACCGAGCGCAACTTTTCCTAAGCCAAAAATCAGTCCATTGTAATTCTCTAATTTGTCCGTGTCCATTGGGTTATTGAAAAGAACCTAAAAAACAATACAAGCAAATATTAGAATTTAAATTTAATAAGTGCAGCACTTACAACAGCCGCAGTAGGATCAAGTTCCATTCATTAATAAAATGATTAATTACTATTGTTTACGTTTCACCTCTTTAATGCGAAAGAAAACTTTCCCAGTGAGTAATGAGTCACTGCCAGCCTGATGCGGAACTCCAATGCGCTGAAGCCCAAGCTTAACGGACACATCATGAAGGCCTCCAACAAATCCGGGATAGTCTGCTAGAATGACCTACACGTAAATCAAACAACAAATTTATGTAACTACGCAAACATGGAATTTATAGTACGTACATAGGTAGGCAATTTCCTTTGACTGATTACTTTAAAAGAAGGTACTTACATTTAATTTGGTTATTCATCAACTTTACCTTAATATCGTAGCGGTTTGGAAAGTAAATCTTCATCAGCTCAGAAAATTCATCCGGATCCACTGGGAGATTTTGCCCACGAAGCATTCGCATCAGATAACCAAAATCATAGCCCCTGAAAAGAAAAAGAGAACACTATTTCATTCGAAAATTACTGAAATGACGCTCAAAATTGGTGTATTAACATTAACAGCAACTACAACATGTCTTTTACCCATGGTAAGTAAGCCAAGAGACGTCTCCTTGAAGTATCAACCCAGAGGAGAATAACTGGTAACAAAAGTCAAAAGGATCAATTCCATCTTCTTCGTGCCGTTCAAACTGTACTCCAGCGTCATGGAGAAAGTCAATACTAGACTGTGCGCTCAGATCCAGTCTGTAAAAATAAAAATGCATCAACAGAATTATTCCATGCATACACATTCTACGCCATGGCGTAGTACGTGACGAAACGAATTAATTTTAAATAAGGCGATTTTGCTTTAAGATATGTTCGTAAATTCAATGTTACTTGCGATTGAACTTGAAATTGAATTGCCAAGTTGACGTTCCAGGAGGTGTACTTCCGTTCTCAGCAAAAAATGAAATTCCCAACTGAATCAACTTGAGAACATCCACGTTCCGACGAATCGTTTCAAGCTGATTTCCATGATTTTCCACATCTCGACAATAAGGTGCATTTCTAATCACAACACCGGGGAATTCAGTGTCCTGAAAATAAAATTTAAAAAATCCATGCAACACAAGAAATAATTAATAATAATAATAATAATAATTTTATTCATTGTTACGAGCGATTTGACCTAGGTAGGTCCATACACTCGGAACACAAGAAATAATGGACATCGAAAGCGCTAGGTTTAATAGTTATTCATAAATTAATTGCAACAATTTATTCAATGATTCATACCATTGCAACATATTTGAAGTTGGGAAGTAAATTTCGAATGTTTTTGAACTCTTCCTCCAGATTCCCTTTCCAGACGTCTTTGATCATTCCAGTAGGATGCTG
>JAQFZC010004225.1:0-16640 GCA_034695205.1 Dicyrtoma fusca | reverse complement strand
ACTGCCGATTGCTGCCCTTTCGCTTTTACACTCACACCGCATTTAATTTCTACGCACATTCTGTGCATTGAACTTGGCGTTTTATTTAGGAACAAAAATGAATCAATTACAAATGCTAAACACAAGCGTGTATACTGTCTGAACTGTAATTCATATTCTTTCTCGATTCTCCATTAAATATTATTATTATTACTGATTACTCTTGGAAACTTAAATAAAAACGGTAAAAACAAACCTATGATTTATTACAAGCGTGGAAATCCCAAAATGACACGTGAATGCAACGCATAATCAATTAGTTGAGAAATAAATAATAAATAAATACGTATTATAGAAATGAATCAAATGTCTGGCTTGGTTTCGAATAACTTGTGTTTTTAATACAGAAGCCTGGAATATTTTTAACACACTTATTCATATTCTTCCCACTCATAGTCATATAGCTACTAACTAATAGAAGTAGAAGGCGGAAGGAGGAAAGACTCACCTAATTACACTTTGCAATTAGCATTTCGTGGTTGACTTGGGAAATGTACGACGAAACTATTTCCAAATCCAGTTCATTTCAATAATACACGCAGGCACTGGCACTGGCAATGTGTAACTCTAATGGCTTTGCATTGAGTCTATTTTTGTAGAACTATTAGTGCGTGTTATCTTATCAGAGATGCGAACGACTGAAGAAGCACTTGACACTTTCAACTTTTGGGGTTGCCAACAAATCATTACAAGCATACTTGAGGATTTTAAAGCCTCTTCACACACTTCCTATTCAACTGACAATAAAACACTTGAAAATAAAATTCACATCAACATTTTAACCCCAATCGGAACTGGGAAGCAATGTAAAGAGTTCTTGACGACAGTAATTATTTAGCATATTAACGTTTTCAAAACGGTCACAGCTGGAAATTTTGATTTTAAAAAACTAATAAATACAATTTTCAAAAACGTCAAAACTTGATGCGAACAAATAAATTAGTGTTCCTATTCCTGTATGATTTCCTAGAGAAAATGGAAATTTTTTTTTGGTTTCTGGCGAGAGAGGAAAAAGGGAAGCTGCGAACACACTGAAGGACAAAGCAGAACTGAGTGAGTGAGAGAAAGAGAGTGGAAGTGGAAGCAAAGAAGGGAGCAGACGGTGGATCGGTTGTAGTGCCACAAGATGTACCAGCTCGCGGTCCCATTCAGCAATCAACGTACCGTAAATCCTCTAATAGAACCCCCGCATACTATTAGAGACCCGCGCTTTAATAGAGACCCGCGTATTATTCAAACTAACCGTTTTACTACTCTGAATTTAGTTAAAATAAACAGGCTAAAAACAAAATTTTTGAAACTTTTAAGCGACTTAAAAGTATGTATTATTTAATTCAAGCTATTCAGTGGCTAAAAAGTTAGGTTTACACTCATTTCTGTACACTTAAACAAAAAGTACTTCCTGTGACCCGCGTACTGTTGGAGACCCGGGTATTATTGGAGACCCGCATAGTAAAAGAGGATACGGTACTTTCACGCTCACGTACAAGTTATAACTTTCATTTTGTATCATTTTTGCATATTTGTATGACAAATAAACTGATATTTATACCTTTTTAAAAATGTACAACAGGAATATTAATTTACTGTTTAAAAGTAGTGAAACTGATGTTTATATATTTTTAAAAGAAATGTACAAAAGCGGAACACATTTACGCTTTTTGTAAACATAGTACAAAGAAACAAAAAAGCGTGGGAAGATCCTGGAATGTTAATATCTTGCTCGTTTTGTGTTTGATCTTCTGTAACTCCGATTTTCTGGGACTCACTGATGAGTTACAATGATGAGTAAAACGGTTCTAAAAGGAGCTGAAAGAGAACAAGTGGGTAAATGCATTGGACTAGAAACTCCACTCTTTTGCATTCGCTTAACACCCGCACGTATCTATTTCTACCAAGAGTTAGCAAGATGATCTTCAAAGCTCACAAAAGTTAGTTCCACTTCCCTTTCTCTATCACGATTCGAGTTGTGTTGGAATTTCTTCAGTGTTTATTTTCTTTCATGTCATTACTGGCCCATGTTTTATATTAAATTCCTCGTTTTCTAGGAACAAGTACGACTATTATTACTAAGAAGTAGGAATCATCTTTTTTTGTGTTTTTTTAAAACATATTACTGAATAATTTGTTTTTATTAGGTGACATTCGTTGTTTTAAAACATCATGATGAATATTGATGAATTTAATGCCAGTGCAAGTAATATTGATGTGTCTCGCGAAATGATGAAGAAATGTGTGAATATTTTAGCCGGTTCAGTTGTATTAGTATATCTAGTAATGTTTGTAATCAATGTATTTTTGTACACACGGAATGATGGGTGTAATTTTTTGGATGGCATAGCGTGGGCCAAATTCTCTTGACAGTTTCCTTTAGTTGCTTGACTGTGGTCGTAAATATACTATTTTGTAGAAGCTTTTCCTGTCACCCCATTCTGTCAAGCTGCCCACCCACCGTACTTAGAGCCGTGATACTGTCTTTAAATTTTAAATTCTAATATCCGCATTTCTGAGAATTATTTCTCCTAAAAAACGGTGTTTTCATATTTATACTGCAAACTGCTTTTGTAAGAATTTTTTCAATTTATTTTGTTCAAAAGACAAAGAGATTATAGGCCCCTGTTTCCAACGCAGCTGTTGACAGTTTGTTCTACAGATTTGCTTGCAGCTTCAGTCTGACAGTCAGTCTGTGAGCGAACAAAGAAGTCAAGATAAATTATTCTCGAGCAATAATGGCGTGTGCTTTGTGTCTGTCAATATTGACATCAGATGCCAGAACTTTAAACGGTTTCCTGAAGCGCCGTTGGAAAAACATCAGAAACACTGTCACTTTCCACTTAATTATGTGTGCCACATTAGCAAAGCGAGTGTGTGTAAGTAAACGTGAAGGTGTGCATTGTGCATACTTTTATTAAAATGCATTTACGTAGCTCGGGTTACACTTTTGCTTTCACTCTGGATGGAATTTAGTAGCTTAACAAACAAAAACGCCTGCATTTAAATACAATTCATGAAATTGTCGGTTACGAGGCAAGATGGTTTACATGCATATTGAAGGAAAAGCAAAGTGACGCATTTTTATGATATTCACTGACTCGCAGCATGGATATGTACCACTTTGCGTTTAGTTTTATTTGGATGTTACTCATTTTGCCTTTCAACCGACAAACTGTGAATACAACACCTCAGGTGTGCAACCTGCTTCATTAATATACGACAAACGACTGAGGTTGATTAGAACTTTTTACTTTCGGGTAGTACGTATAGCAGGTTTATAGCAGTGTGTGAAACTTTGGACGATGGGTGCTATATTTTCGAAAAGTGTAAAAAGCAATTTTAATATCTTTGAAAAAGTCTTATGGATCTTCACGGACGATTATATATTGTAGTCGCTGCCACTGTAAGTGTACTGCGCAGATTTATAGAAAGAAAGTTTAAATATTTTCAGTGCGCCCCTTGTGTTCTTTAGTTATGCTATTGTTATGTGCCGCAAGCAGTAAATGGGAGACAAGGCATTATTAATACAATTTAATTAGTTCGAAAGGCCAGAAACTACCGTATAGTCGGTACTATGGAAAACGCATTTTGAAATTCAAAGAACAAGAAAGTACGGACTTCATTACTTGCCCTTTGTGTAAGTAATGCGTACTTTGAAATCGTCCCGGAACACGCAGATGAACTAACAATAATAATAAATCTAGAATGTACAATTACCACGAATGAAGTAGTCCCAGTTAAACTGCTGTACGCACGCTCTTTATCCAAACTTCCTACAAGTAAGCCATTTTCTTAATTCAATAGTAGAACCCCGACGAATATAACCGCTATAAATACCCACGTGGAACTAAAATAAATACATCACTCACTCAGACAGTAAGACTGATACCAGGAAGACAGGCGGCTAATCGCCGTCATCCTCGTGTCGACAGCAGCATTTCCATAATTAATTCTGCGTGAATTGTCTCTTTTAAATATTCTGCACTCGTTCATCACCATTCCATTACATAATTAATTATTATGCAGTTCAAACAGACATTGTGCAGTTCAACAGCGCAGCGTTCTTTGAACTTGTCTGGTATCTTCTCTAATTCTTCACATATTGTTTCCATGCAGTTCAGTTCTTTCTTCAATACACACTCACTTACCCTTGCCCAGTGGCATGGCGATTTGAGCGCTAATGAGTGTGTAATATACAAGATATCTTGTTTACTATAGTCAATAGTTGCTGCCATTACAAAATTTCAACAACTCAGTGATGCTACACCGCACACAACTGTCTTAATGGGAGGCAAAGGTTAAGGTTACAAGGCCTTTCGATCACGTGGAAATTCGGATATTTTCAAATGGAGTACCTGTATAAATATCCCACTTTGCTTCTTAAGCCACCAGCTTTCATTATATTTGTCTGCCGCTCCTGAATTGACTATTCCCTATGGATTCCAATTACTTGTCTCTCGCTAGCCGTCACTTTGAACCGTGGTCAAATATATTCTCCAGTAGAGTAAAATAAATACGTACTTACACAGGCGTACGTATATCGTTAGTAGTGACCGTGATCGTCATTCGTGGCAATAAAGTTTAACTTAGCAAATAAAAGATACGACGGTGTGTGTGTGGGTTTTTAGAATCAGCTCCCACACTTCTGTCTGTTCGATTGAAGTTCAGCTCCACAAATAAAAAAAAGAATGTAACGTATATACATAGGTACATATAAGGTGATGCATGATTGCGGTGGGGATGTCGGATATCTATTCTTAAATGAAGCTTCGACGTCTGCCATTCTAATTCCATTACTAATTCCAATAAATCCCCACTGACTTTTGCATTCGACATGTTATTACCGTCGTATATAATTATTCAGAAATTCAGAATATTTATAGAATTTGGCAATCGATTTACTTCCCGGATGTACCTGAACCACACACAACACTCATCACCAACAACAAACCATTTTCTATTAAGTCACTCACCACTCTGCCTTATTTTAAGCCTAGTCATGCTTAAGTAAGTGTGTGGATATACATGTTACACACATACAAGTATGCCTTTAAAATTCACACCAACGTATCAACCAGCCCAACCACCGAAGCAAAGCCACATTGTCTGTAATTAATTTTAATTTACACTTCTTTTCGGTTGCAAGACACGGTCTATAAATACATGCACTCACTTATTTGGTCCATCCAATGCAATGTAATGTCTCAATTTAATTGACCGCTAGGACGTCACACTCAGAATCAAAAACCTAAGTCAATTTTCTTTACATTGTGAGCACAAAAGCTTACACAAATATCGCACGTCAGCCTGTCGATGCATTACATTGGTTAATTAGCTTTTCCAGGAATTCCAACAATAAAATATTTTCAGCTGCTTCGAACTATAATTTGCTAGTTAATCCTATGCTTTTAATCGCAATGGTTCACGTATTCATATCCTTCATACTCAGAGTAGAGTCGCAGCTCTGCCCTACGTAATTAGACAGCAGAAGAAGGAAAGACTCACCTAATTACACGCTCGCAATTAGCACTTCGTGGTTGACTTGGGAAATGTACGACGAAACTATTTCCAAATCGACGTTCATTTCAATAATCGTACGCAGGCACTGGCAATGCCTCCTATAGCTTTGCATAGATTCCTATAGCAACTCCTATAGCGAATCCTATTGAGCAACTCCTATAGCTTTGCATTGGTCTATTTTTGTAGAACTATTAGTACATGTAATCTTATCATAGATACGAATGACTGAAGCACTCTATAGCAGACAAACTGATATTTACACCTTTTTAAAATGTACAATAGGTGTATTTACCGTTCCAAGTAAGTCAAACTGATTTTTACATATTTTTTAATGAAATGTACAAAAGTGGTATTTACAACTGTTGCAAACTCATATTACGAAGAGAGTGCAATAAGCGTGGAGGGATCGTGGAAAGTTAATATCTTTCTCGTTTTGTGTTTGATCATCTTCCGTAACTTTCCGTTTCCTCGGACTGACTGATGAGTGACAACTCAAAAGATTCTGAACTGAACTGAAAGAGAACAAGTGGGTAAATGCGTTGGACGAGAAATTCCACTTATTTGCAATTACACCCGCACGTATCTATTCCCACACAGAGTTAGCAAGAGGATCGTGAAAGCTCGCAAAGTTCTTTCAAGAACTTGCCTTTCTCTATCAAGATTCGAGTTTTATTGGAGTTCTTAACAGATCAGTTCTCCTTTGATGTCATTGCTGGCCCTTCTTTTATATTAAATTCCTCGTTTTTTAGGCACAAGTACGACTATTGTTACTGAGAAGTCGTCCTAATTTGTTATTTGGTTTTTACATATTATTGAAAACGCTTGTTTAATTAGTCGACAATAGTTGTTTCAAAACTTCATAGGATTGAAATAATGGCTGGTGCAAGTAATAGTGGTTCGGGTCGGGAAATGTTGAAGAAAGGTGTAAATAGCTTAGGGGTTTTACTTGTGTTACTTTTAAATAATTTATGTAATTTCGTGCACATGAAACGTTTGGTGTATTTTTTTAGGTGTAAAAGCGTGGGTTAAACTCCATTGACAGTTTAATTTAGTTGCTTGACTGTGGTCGTAAATATAAAGCATGAGATACTAACCTACAGAAGCTTTTCCGCTCTTACCATTCTGTCAAGCTGTGCCCCCACCGCACCGTCCTTAAAGTTCATGATGAAGATGATTCTGCAGCTCAAAGTGAAAGGGACCATTAGCATGGCATTTGCAATCCTACTATAAAATTCCAAAAAAGTGACATCCGAGGAGGCGACGCTTACTTTAAATCCCGTCTTGTATGCGCATACCGAATGGAATTTAACTGAAAAAGATATAAATCAGCGGTCGAAAAAGAGTGAAATTGGAAGGAAAATTATCCGTGATTGCTTGCCGGGGAGTAATAAAGCCACACTACTTTAGCCGTTCAACCACCGTCTACTGTTATGCTTCTTAATGTACTCTTACCTACCCGCACATCGTGAATATTTGAGGGCGCTTTATCTTATTGTGTCCTTGAATTTTAAATTCTAATGTCTGTACTTCTGGGAATTATTTGTCAAAAATATAAGATTTTTTCCTATTTATAGGACAAACTCCTGTTGTAAGCATTTTTTCAATTTAATTTGTTGAAAGGACTACATATATGTATGTATTCCCGTTTCCAACACAAATACTGATACACATTTACGTGCAGCTATACAGTCAAACTCTCAGTCTGTGAGCGAACAAAGTCAAGAGAACTCATTCTGGAGCAATAATGGCGTATGCCTTGTGTCTGTCAATATTGGCATCAGATGACAGAACTTCGAACGATTTCCTGAGGTGCCATTGGAACAACAAGAGAAACACTGTCATTTGCCGTTTAGTTGAGAGGCCGCATTAGCAAAGCGGGTGTACTTCAACGCGTTGGTGCACAACAATGCATTTTGGGTCGGGCTTTCGCTTTCACACTGAATCACTGGAAGCAATTTGGCAGCTGAACAAACATAAACACCTGCAATAAATTATTGCAATTCATGATACCGTCGGTTAAGAGGCAGAATGATTTACATGCATATTATTAATTATATTATATTATGATTATATAATGAATGAAAAGCAAAGTGGAACATATGCATGACATCCACTGACACATAGCATGGATAAGCGTCACTTTGCGTTTGGTTTTATTTGGATCTAAACCATTTTGCCTCTTAAGCAACGAACTGTGTCTCGGTGTACGAGCCGATCAATGCCTACTGTTCTCAGGTGAGCTACCTACTTATGGTTATTATCGACAAACGACTGAGCTTGATTAGAATTTCCGACCCTCGGGTAGTACCTACATATATACGCATAATAGAGCTTGCTTGTTAGGGTTTAGGTTTATAGCAGTGTGCTAAACTATGGACTGTGACTGCTATATTTAGTTGCGTAGGTAAGTAATTGAAAATGTTTTATGATGTTGTTGGTTACGCCTCAATCATTATGAGTGAAATAAAACCGAAATCAAAGTCAGATTCGGCTTGAAATTGTAGCGTAAGTCATGTCCCCGCTTAAAACTCCTTTGACACGCTTCCCATTTGGCCTTCATGCTGCGTAGCGCAATGCGGTTAAGGTGGGTGTAAGATGAGATCCAGATGCGGTTATAATAGGAATTTCATTCATATGATGCGAATATGATGTGATTATGATGCGGAAAAAAACATAAATGGCTTTACTTCTAAATTAAATTCCTCGTATTCCCGGCACCAGTATGGCCCTTTTCTTTTCTTTTTTTTCTGTTTCTTTTATTTTTTGAAAACATTTGTCTATTAGTTGACATTAGTTCTTTCAACACATATGATTAAATTAATGGCTGGTGCATGTAATAGTGGTTCGTGTCGCGAAATGATAAATATATGTGTAAATAGCTTAAGGGAGTTTACTTGTAGTGTTATAATGTTTATATTATCGTACACATCGAATAATAGGTGTAATTGTTTCTCTTGACAGTCTCATTTAGTTGCATGGCTGTGGTCGTAAATATGACACAGAATACTACTTTGTAGGAGGTTTTTCTCTCACCACATTCTGTCAAGCTGTGCCCCCACCGTCCTTAAAGTTCATGATGAAGATGATTCTGCAGCTTAAAGTGAAAGAGACCATTAAATTAGGGCGGTATTTGCAACCCTACTTTTTTCAAAAAGTGACATCCGAGGAGGGAAGGCTTACTTTAAATCCGATCTTTATGCGCATACCAAATAGATCTTAACTGGAAAAGATATAAATCAGGGAGTGAAATAGGAAGGAAAGTTATCCAAGATTGCTTGCCGGGGAATAATAAATCCACACTACTTCAGCCGTTCAGCCACCGTCTATACTGTTATGCTTCCTAAAGTACGATTACCTGCCCACACATCTTGAATGTTTGAGGGTTCTTTGTTGTAGTGTGTCCTTGAATTTTCAATTCTAATATCTGTACTTCTAGGAATAATTTCTTAAACACAAAAAAAGACTTTTTTCCTATTTAAATGGCAAACTGCATCTTTTTCGATTTATTTTGTTGCAAGGGCTTATGGGCCTCTGTTTCCAACGCAGTGGTTGACAGTCTGTTGTACAGATTTGCTTGCAGCTACAGTCAGACAGTCTGTCTGTGAGCGAACAAAGAAGTCACGATAAATCCTTCTGGAGCAATTATGGCGTGTGCCGTGTGTCTCTGTCAATATTGACATCAGATGACAGAGCTTCAAACGGTATCCTGAGGCGCCATTGCATTGGACTAACACTGGAGAATTTGCTGTCACTCACCATTTAATTATGTGTACCACATTGGCAACGCGGGTGTATATAAGTAACCGTGTAGTTGTACATACATACTTTCACTACTATGCCTCGGGTTACACTTTTGCTTTCACACTGGATTCAATTTAGTAGCTGAACAAACAAAAACGCCTGCATTTAAATACAATTCATGAAATTGTCGGTTACGAGGCAAGATGGTTTACATGCATATTGAAGGAAAAGCAAAGTGACGCATTTTTATGATATTCACTGACTCGCAGCATGGATATGTACCACTTTGCGTTTAGTTTTATTTGGATGTTACTCATTTTGCCTTTCAACCGACAAACTGTGAATACAACACCTCAGGTGTGCAACCTGCTTCATTAATATACGACAAACGACTGAGGTTGATTAGAACTTTCTACCTTCGGGTAGTACGTATACGAATAATAAAGCATATTAATTTTGTGGTTTATACCAGTTTGTGAAAGGCTTATGGGTGCTATATATTGGAAAAGTGTAAAAAGCAATATTAATATCCTTGAAAAAGTCTTATGGATCTTCACGGACGATTATGAATTGTAGTCGCTGCCAGTGCCAGACTGTGCAGATTTATGGAAAGAAGCTTAAATATTTTCAGTGCTCGCTTTGCATTCTTTACTTATTAAGTTGTTATATGTGCCATAAGCAGTAAATGGGAGACAAGTCATTAATAAAGCAATTTAATTAGTTGGAAAGGCCAGAAACGTTCGTTGAGTCGGTGCTACAGAAGACTCACTTTGAACTTCACAGAACTTCATAAGAAAGTACAAATTTCATTACTTGTGCCTTCGTGTAAGTAATGCTTTCCTTGAAATCGCCCCGGAACACGCAGATGAACTAATAATAATAATAAATCTAGAATGGACAATTACTACGAATGAAGTGGTCCCAGTTGAACTGTTATAGGCACGCTTTCCCCCTAAACTTTTGGCAAGTAAGCTATCTAAATACTTCAATAGTAGAATCCAAATGAAAATAACTGCTGTAAATACAAATAACCACGTGGAAGCAAAACAAACACATCACTTAGACTCATACTATGAAGACAGGCGGCTAATTACCGTCATTCTCGAGTCGACAGCAGCCTTTTCATATAATTCTTCGTGAATTAATTCTTTGACTCAATCCTCCATGATCGCATGAGTGATAAATTATCGAGTGGATCACTGATCAGTTTGCCAATATTCCCTGTGGGAAAATTTAATTACTCACGATTAAAACAGGAAAGTTCAAAACAACAGAGACAGATTGCATGTACATAGATAGTAGACAGTACGGACGCATTCCATTGAAAATCCACTAACCAGCCACACCAGCAACCCCATGCTGAGCTGCTTCCGTGTAAACTAATCAAATTGGAGGATTTCCAAGAATTTCAAAAATAAAACATATTTTCAGCTGCTCTAGCTGCAATTTGATAGTTAATCCTACGTGTTTTAATCACAATGTAATGTGAATCAACGTAACAAGAGAGTGTAAGGTATGTAATTTTGAAGTCAAAATCAGTAGCAGTAGCAGGTCTCGGTACTGCACAACTCTACCAGAGTCAACCTGAGAATTTTATCTCGACCCTGGTGATATTCACGGCTAGCTTTCATTGTGCACACGTGCCTCATTTTGCCAGTTAAAAGTCCTTTTATACAGTTTACCACTGGCTGACCCAACCATCCAATTATAATTCTGGCTCAGAGACTAATTACAGTTATTTGATTAGAGTAGGATACATGCTGCCGCCTAAACCTATTCTGACATAGGAAACCTTGGAAGGAGGGCTTAAAAAATGTTGCATCCTACAAATTAACTCTTTCAAACTACTAAAATCCATCTGTAATTAGAACATTCAGAATATAGGTACCTATAATATAGTAAGATATTCTGGCAATTTTAAAAACAAGCAAAACTAGTAGATATATTTTTGAAAAATGTAAAAACTAGAAACTGAAATTTTCAAAAAGGTGCAACCCAAGGTACACTACCGTTTCAAAAAGGTTAATGCCATTTACAGGCTTTATCCATAAATGTGATGCTGGTCAGATCGTCAGTTTTCCTAAAATCACACACACACACACACACACACACACACATACACACACACACACATACAGAGTCAAATCAAAACCAACAAAACCAATCAAAGAGCCTTTCACTTACTACCCGTCAAAGTTTCGGGAGTCACTGATGAGTGACACGTAACAAGTTTCTGAGCTGAACTGAAAGAGTTTAATTGATTAAATGCATATTGGACTAGAAATTCCACTTATTCGCATTCGCTTTACACCCGCACGTATCTTTTTCCACACACAGTTAGCAAGATCAGTAGTGTTATAGTGTTTATATTTTCGTCCACATGAAACAATAGGTGTAATATTTTCTCTTGACAGTCTCTTTTAATAGTTGCTTGGCTGTGGTCGTAAATATGATGCAGAATATTGTGTACTTTGCAGGAGCTTTTCCTGTCGTACAACTGCCAAGCTGTGCACCCACCGTCCTTAAATTTCATGATGATGATTCTGCAGCTTAAAATGAAATGGATCATTAGCATAGTATTCGCAATCCTACTTTAAAATTGCAAAAAAGTTACACCGAACGAGGCGAGGAGGCTTACTTAAATCCAGTCTTGTAAGCGCATACCGAAAGGAATTTAACTGGAAAAGATATAAATCAGCAGTCAGAGAAGAGTGAAACGGGAAGGAAGTTATCAAGGAGGAAACGTATTCAAGATTGCTTGCCAGGGAATAATAAAGCCACACACTATTTGAACTGTTCAGCCAACGTCTACTATTATGCTTCCTAATATAATGTAGCTATTTCGCAGCCTCCCCAGCGTTATTCTAATATGTACCATTTGCATGGAAGTTCTAACAATCTTTATTATTTATTATTTCACAAGTAGAATCCCGATGAATATAACTGCTATAAATACCCACGTCAAAGCAAAATAAATGCATCACTTAAACTCATACCAGGAAGACAGGCGGCTAACCACCGTCATTCGCTTGCCGACAGTTCATTTTCATAATTAATTCTGCGTGAATTGTCTCTTTTGATTATTCTGCACTCCTTTATCACCATTCTATTAATTAATTATTATGCAGCTTATTCAAGATTGCTGCGTTCTTTGAACTTGTCTGGCCTCTTTTCTAATTCCTCACTCATTGTCTCCGTCCAGTCACTGATTTCATTAAGTAGCAATTTGCACCGCCTTTTTGTTAAATCCTATGGACGAGGAGCTCGTGTACAAAGTGCTTCAGTTATTGTGAGGATTCAAGCACTAATGAGAACTGTATTTATATCTTGTGCCTTCTGTATTTGCGACCATTACAAACTTGAATTAGAACTCGAGGGAATGCTACACCGCACACAACTGCCACAATGTAGAAGCAAAGGTTTCTTATTTTCAAAAAGGACAATACCAAAAATTATCACTTTAAAAAAAGGGAAAAACTAACAATTATCAATTTCAAAATAGCCAAAACTAGAAAATGCTATTTTCAAAAATGTCAAACCAAGAGAGCCGCATTTATAAAACGGACAAATCTAAAAATTCTCCTTTTCGAAGAGTTGTAAAATTATAGATACACCTATTGCCTCTTCAAAACGTTTAACGAAATTTTTGTTGATTACGTTCGTCTTCTGCTACTGAATTGGCCCATAAAAAATACGATAATGTGTGTGTTGTTAGAACTAGCTCCCTGATGTTTGCTTGCTTCGTTGGAAGTTTGGTTCCACAAATGAAAAACGGGATGTGATGTACATACACATTAGGCGACTTATGGTTGCGGTAAGGATATCTATTCTTAAATGAAGCTTTAGTTTCTGCTATTCTAATTCTACTTCCAATAAATCCCTACTGACTTTTGCACTGATTGTGATCAAATTATTGCTGGTGTGCAATAAATTATTGTCACTTCACACTAAACAGTCACATATAAAAAGTGCTAAAAAAAATATAGTAGAGCGGACTAAATGGAGATTTAAAATGCATCGCTTTGCTTTTTGGACCAAGACGTAGAGCTTATGGCTCGAGAGAAAAAATGAGTTGTCACTTTTGTCAGTTGGAAATGAATTCAATGATATTTTTAATCCTACGTTTCCAAGTTGGTCATTATTTATACGGTGGTTGATTGTGGACGTTATTAGAGCTTAGAAGTGTACGCAAATTCGCTGTTTTTTTGGGAATGGGAATGCGAATGTAGATGCGGATGTTGTTTAAGATGCAAAATGACGTATTTGCAATGATGATTAAAAACAATATAACACGGAGGAAAATGTGGCCCATTTTCGCGCCCTTGTATATTGTTAAAAACTGAAACTAAGCCATCATTTTTCATTTCGTAACGGGTAATTACGAGACGCAGTTCACATGGTTCAAAAACGTGCAAATCGAGGTTTTGCATTCTTCAAAAAAGTATAAAATGAGGTTTTGTATCTTTTGATAGTTGTAAAGGGTGGGCTTTGATAGTTTAAAAATTGACAAATAAGGTTTTTGATGGTTTGAAAAATCTGAAATAAGCGTGTTGCTAGTTTGAAAGAGTGTCAAATGAAGATTTTGCACGCTTACAAAAGTGCAAATCGACATTTTGCATGTTTCAAAAGAGTATTACATGAGGTTTCCTATGCTTTGAAAGGCTCAAAATAGGGTATTGATCATTGGAAATAATGTCGAAGGAGACTTTTGTTGCTTTTAAAAAATTCCAAATGAAGTTTTTGCATCTTTTGAAAAAGTGTGGCTCAATCCAAGGTTTGCAGAAATCAAAAAGTACAGCAAGTTTTTAAAAAATGTGGAAAAATGAGTGTTTAAAGAGTAGAAACTAAAGAGCTCATTGAATTAACATGTTAAGAAAAATTCGAAAATACTTATTATGCCCTTTTGAAGGCTCCTTGGATATGCGTCATTTTGCATCTTCAGTTGACTTCTTGGCTAGGACACAGAAAGGCATTAATAATATGAGTATGCAGAACATTTGTAGGATTTGGCAATCAATTTATTTCCCGGATGTCCCTCAACCACACACACAACAATCATCACCAGTAACAAACCATGAAACCATTTTCTATTAAGTCACTCACTACTTTGTCGTATTTTAAGTCTAGTCATGCTTACGTCGCTGTCGATATATGTACCGTAAAGCACCAAATAGTGCCCCCCGGGCACTATTTCAAAGTTCGACCTAAGCACCCGGGCACAATTAGGGAATCGGGCACTAATTCAATTGCAGAAATTCACATGGCATTTTATTATTAATTAATTAATTAATTACAGCCCTAGAGACAGTAGTTTTCATTTTTGCGACTACTCGTTTTGCTTCTTCAAAAATGACGTATGGAGGAAGCTTCGTACCATCACCCACACAGTAAAATAATCCTTTTCGTGGCTAGTAGTGCTAATGTTCTAAGAGACCCGGGCACAAATAGGGACCCGGGCACTATTTCGAAATTCGAACTTAGACCCCGGGCACTATTAGAGACCGGGTACTATTAGGGACCCGGGCACAATTTGGTGCTTTACGGTACATACACAAATTAGTATACGCATTTAGATTTTACACCAACATATAAACTAGCCCAGTCATCGAAGCAAAGCCGCGTGTCTATAATTAATTTTAATTTACACTTCTTTTCGGTTGGAGGACACGGCCTATAAATACACGCACTCACTCCATCCATCCATCCAATGTAATGTCTTAATTTAATTCCTAGCAAGGAAGTCAGAATCAGAAACCTACGTCAATTATCTTAACATTGTGGGCACTGAGACTTACCGCAGACAGTATTTGGGTTGCTCACATACTTTTTCGAGTTTATTAATAGTTGCAATAGTATTTTTGAATTTTACCCAAGCACAATCACAATAGGCAGCTCTATTTGATTAATTTAGCTATAAAAAGTAACTTTATTGAAGCAAGACTGCAAATGTCCGGTTTTCCCTTTTTTAGAAAAACATAAAAATACCGACGTCCAGGATTTTTACAAAATTGTAGATATAAATACCATTATTTAATTGCCGGCTGCATTTATTTTGAATTACATAACTTTAACTACAGAGCGTAACATTTGAGACGGACTATTTCAGCCGTCGTACCTAATGATTTTGCGGATTTAATTTCCACGAACATTCTGTATATTGAACTTAGCTATTAACTAAATGTAAATGGAAGGCGGAAGGAAGAAAGACTCACCTAATTACACCTCACAATTAGCATTTCGTGTTTGACTTGGGAAATGTACGACGAAACCATTTCCAAATCGACATTCATTTCAATAATATACGCAGGCACTAGCAACACGTAAAACTCCAATGGTTTTGCATTGCATCTATCTCTGTTGAACTATTAGTGCGTGTGATCTTATCAGAGATACGAACGAGTTGACGCAATTGACACTTTTGGGTAGCCTTTAAATAATTACGAGTGAACTATTGAAATTCAAAACGCCTCTTCACACACTTCCTATGCAAGTTACAATAAAGCAATTAAAAATTCACGTCAACACTTTTAACCGATTAGGTTCTGCGAAACGACACAAAAAACGCTTTACAGAAGTGCTTATTCCACAAATTAACTTTTTCAGAACGACCCGAAGAAATCAACTCTTTCAAAAAGTAAAAAAAAATTAGAAATTGCCATTTTCAAAATGACGTAATTATTAGTATAACGAACACTTTCAAAATGGATAATGCTAGGAATTACCATTTTTAAAGCCATTCCATACTATTAACTGGAGCACTTTCAAAATTGTCACAACAAGAAAATGACATTTTCAAAACGGTCAAAACTTAAACTAGTCATTTTAAAAAATATTCAAAACTATGTAGATATTATGCAACCTGGTTGTGGATAGGCTAAAGACGATCAGTTGATACTCCTAACGTGGTTTGCACATCGTGCTTTTATTTTTGTAAAACTTTCCAGGTCAAGTTCAATTTCTTTCGTGAACATTTTGATCAAAACTTCACTAAACTTTTAGTGCAGTGAAGGAAATCCACGCGTAACCTGCTCACATCTCAAGTATATGATTTACTGTAGACAATAAAAACTGCTTTGGCAGCTGGCTAGAGAGATAGAGAGAGAAGAAAGATGCTGTGAACGCACGGAAAGGCAGAGCAGAACTGAGTGAGTGAGAGAAAGAGAGTACATTGAGTACAAGCTAAGAAGGAAGCAAAAAACGTTAGAATGTATGTATGGGGTGTATTTCAATTCTATGGGGTGTATTTCAATTCACAAGTCTGGTGTGCACTCACTGTTTGCTCTATCCGCGCACTCTAGTTTCTCTATAGTTTCTCTATAGTTTCTCACCGGGAGTACTCCAGGTTC
>JAQFZC010004224.1:0-16641 GCA_034695205.1 Dicyrtoma fusca | reverse complement strand
TTTGAAAAAGTGTTATTTACTAGTTTTGACCGTTTTGAAAAAGTGTTATTTACTAGTTTTGACTGTTTTGAAAGTGTCATTTTAGTTTTAAATGTTTTTCAAAGCGTCATTTACTAATTTTATATGTTTTCAAAAATGCTAATTTCTATCTTGGACATTTTTGAAAGTGTTAGTTACTGGTTTTGAATGTTTTTGTGAAATGCTCATTTCTAGTGTTGATCTTTCAAAAAATGTAAAAATAGATTTCTATTTTTTGAAACAGTGCTAATCATTATATTTACTCCTTTTAAAAAAATACTTTTCTATGACGTCATACTTGAAAGGTCCCTACTAATACATATGTAGCTACATATACCGTGTGCCCTACAATTCTCGTCAAGATGCTGAACAAAGTTTTTTCTTTCCATCATCATCATCTGCTGAGTTCTAAAAGTCTGACATGGGCTCTTCCTTCGGATTTTCCTCAATTTTTTTTCCCACCACGTAAGTTCGCAATCAGAGTATTAAGGATGTTCATGGAAAAGACAGACAGAAAGACGAAGAGGAGCCCAAAGAGCATGGAAGCAATATTATGAGAGTTTGAAGGATAAGGAAGGTTTGAACGGTGAACTTATGGTCATAGTTTGATACTGTGTGTGTGTGTGTCTATGCCATGGTCCGAAATAAGCGACGAGCCCTGGTTCTTTGGCTCTGGTTCTGGGTCTCCAAAGATCTGTGTGTATCTGTGTGTGTGTGTGTGTGTGGAGTTTGTGTGAGTGACGTTTGATGTGTGAGTTGGTGAGATATGTGGATGAGAGTTCGTGCCCTGGCCAGACCTCTTCGGATTATTCAGGAGGGTCCATTGTCCACTGAAAAACACTAAACCTCGTCATGAGAACCAAACGAAAACCATCTTAATCTCAAATGCTCCAAAAGAGACTCTACATACACGTCCAATGCCTCCATCCTTTTCACTCTGTCCGCAAAAGCAAAAGCAAAAGCAAAAGCCTCCCAGTCATACTTCATGATTTAATATATCATTAATTTCGATATACCTAAACTTGTAGGCTATAGCTATGCTATGCTCTAAAGAAACTACCAAATATCACCAAAATTGTTCAAAACACTTTTTAAAGTATCTCTTCAAGTAGAATGGTTGCCTCCGTTTCAAAATGTAGGGACTTAAATATAATACAGCATCTCTTTCAAAAATGTTTATTTAGCATTTTCAGGGTTTTTTGAAATGGATTTTAATGATTCTCATTTTTTTAAAACGTGCAAATTGAGCTTTCTTGCACTTTTCAAAATGTGCATTTTAATACAGAATCTCTTTCAAAAATGTGTATATCGTGTCTCAGGGTTTTTTGAAAAGGGATTTTAATAGTTCGCATTTTTTGAAAACGTGCAAATTGAGCTTTCTTGCACTTTTTAAAATGTGCATTTTAATACAGAATCTCTTTCAAAAATATTTATATCGTGTTTCAGGGTTTTTGAAAAGGGATTTTAATGGTTCTCATTTTTTGAAAACGTGCAAATTAAGCTTTTGCCCTTTTTCTAAATGTGCATTTTAATACAGAATCTCTTTCAAAAATGTTTATATCGTGTTTCAGGGTTTTTTGAAAAAGGATTTTAATGGTTCTCGTTTTTTGAAACGTGCAATTTAAGCTTTTTGCGCTTTTTCAAAATGTAGCTAAAATGTTGGTACCTTATTATTTCCTGCCTTTTTTAAGAACGGAACTTTTCTTTACAAGGTTTTACCTTTTTTTGCCTGAAAACGTGTAGTTATCTGTTTACTGATTGTATCCTAGCTTTTTTGAAAGAAGTACTTACGTCATATTTGAAATGTCCCTTATCCATATCGTATCTCAAAGGTATGGCTTTCCCGATCGTAGGAAGCTTTTGGTAGCTTCTGAAAGCATTGCAGAGAGACAGAAAGAGAGAAAGAGAGAGATGAAGGTTTGTGTAATAACCACTATGCGTCTACGTGCGTTTAACTAACCATGGAAAGGTACTGCCGGTGTAGTAAATTCATTATTATTAGAGATTGTGAAATTGTGATGCCATCCCATCGCATCTTTACGAGAGCGATTTACCTGAATGAAAAGCTTTATTTCAAAATTTCGTTCTAAAATAAGTACTGTGTTGCTCTGTCGCTGTGTCTCTTCTGTAGAGACAGAAGTTGTTGAATCCAATGGCAATGTAATGGAATGGAATGACACTTCCCTGAGGAAATTCATTTACAGATCTCCCATAATATTCCCTCTCCAAACAAAACTATAGGAATAAATAGAAAGGCATATCCTCCTAATATAAAGTGATCTTCCCTTCTTTTATTATGTGATTAGCCCAACAAAGAATTCTTCAAATCTTGGATCAATGCTTTTAAGTAAGCACATTAACAATTACACACTTGAAAAAGACACCGCACCGCACCGGCTTGGGCCCATCGGCTATGGCCACAATGGCTGCTTTTTTTTTATTCGTCCTTGGTCGGGTTTTTCAGCTTCTTGTACACACGTAATGTGGTCCATCCTTCGGAATTATACTAACATAATTATTATTACATTAAATTAGATTTATATCAGCCGCCCCATGATTGTCAATAGTACAGAGTTAATTTGCCAAAAATGTTTGCATCTTTGGCCAAATAAATTACCTGTTACTTTACATTCATAAGGCTATGCTTCCCGCATGCAAAATACTTTGTTTTCCCTCTAATTATTTTGAGTAGTGCAGATGCTGCGACGAGATACGCTAGCCAAAGAGAAAGAGGCAAACCAGTACAAACAAGATTCTGTATAAAAATAACGACACAATAAGAAATATTCTGTCACCAATGACTCGTGAACGAGATAAGGATCAAGAATAATAATAAATTACTATTATTGCAATCATCCCAAATGCAAATGTGGGCTGAACATAGGCTGTACACAGTACAAAACATGACAAAAACAACACTTGACAATAAGAGATGATTGAAAATAATGAAAATAAAGAAAATAGACAAAAATATATTGATTTTCTTGTAACAATTGACCCGCAGATACCCATCACCATCAGCCCATCCACCTTAAAATAATTTGAGTAGTAGTGCACAGAATTTTGAGTGAAATACACCGTTTGCCCAGTGCTATTTGTTCCATCAATTGATTCTTCACTCTTTATGTATGCCATTGGTTTCCATTGTGCCTGTGAATTTTGTGAGATAGCAATTATGCTTATGGGCCGTCGCTCTATGAATACAAAGTACGGAACAAAGGGAACTAACTTCCACACGTTCAAACCAACTACTGCATTCTGTATGAACCCTCCTTAATTTCATCTCTCACCAAGTATGTAATAAGATATTGTTCATCTCAATGCACTGACACACGTAAAAATAAAAGTACAATGCACACTGTCTGTATTCTGTATTCTCTATTTTTGACTTTAGTGAGACACTTTGTTTACAACATTATTGAAGGCTCATAACAGCCCATCGCACTCCCAGACTCGCATCCCAGTACCAAAAGCCAAAACCGAGTGTACTAATCATTATATGCATTGCCTTATGGAGTGGCAGTAAGGATTGAATGGTTAGCTACTTTACCCTCTAATTATGATCACCACATATAGATACTGTAGATATAAGTATAAGTGTGCAATCCACTTACCTATTAAGAATTCATTGGTGGTTCTGGCTGTGTCTATGTACTGATAGGTAATGCAAATGTAGGCATGTATGAATGTATGTATGCAATGTAGTTATAAAGAGAAACCCGTGAAACAGAAAACTATTGAGACTGAGTGCTCAAAAGGCGAAATTATAATGTTCAGCAGGTGTGAAGAGCTCCGCGTTAAAGTTACCCTCCTTCTCAATTGAGTGTCCATTGTGAGCTCAAAACATTACATTACCGTCACTGGTGCTTTGAAGAAGCTTTATTTCTGTACAAAAGGCAGGCAGGCAGTTTCATAGCCGTCCGTCCGTCCGTCGTTATGTCTGAGTTTAGAGAGTACTGTATTCTGGGGATGGATGGCTATTTAGCTATTTATACATATGTAAATCGTGGGTGAAGAAGCATTGTGATTTTGTGATTATGGCAGAAGCCTTGCATTTCCTTAATGCCATTTGGCCATCAAAGCCCCTTAACCTATTCCCAACTAGGAAACCATGGAAAGAATGCCTTAGAAAAGTTTGCCTTTTTCTAGAAATCGACTTTTTCTAAACGATCAAAACTAGAAATAACATTTTCAAAAACACAGCCAAAACTAGAAACTTAGGCTTTCAGAGAGGTCAAAATTAGAAATTAACATTTTCAAAAGGGTCAATGCAATAAATTAACACTTTCAAAAAGGTCAAAACAAGAAATTAACCCTTTCAAAAGTGTCAAAAAAAGAATTGAACATTTTAAAAAAGATGCAAAACAAGAAATTAACCCTTTCAAAAGTGTCAAAAGAAAAAATGAACATTTTCAAAAAGATGCAAAGCAAGAAATTAACACTAAAAAAGATTTAAAGCTACAAATAGTACCGTTTCGAAAAGGTTAATTTCCCAAAGATTAGTGGGTTGCTTCGGACTTACGCTACAACATGCTTCTTCACCCACGATATGTAAATAGGTATGGTAGCTCTAAATGTATTATGCAGTGCAATTTATTTTCTATTTTATGCATCCACAATCCACAATCCACAATACATGCAATTAGATGAGTTTCAGTCTTTTTTGCCCGTGCTCGTCTTTCCTGGCGGTGGTGCTATATGTATGTTCAGAACTCAATTGTAATTTTTGTTTTATGGGAATGAAATCTATTATTGGTCTTGTTGGCATTGGAATATGCATACAGACTACAGACACCGTAAGGCACAAACAAGGGAAGGGTCAGCCAGAATTAGAATTAGAGGGAAGTCGACAGCGGGTAGTAGTCGTATGCCTTTAATACTCGATTCATTTAGCACTAAAAAAAGGAAGGGAAGGCAAAGCCCGGCCGGAACAACGCCGTGGAGCTCAAAACATCAAAAGGGGATGAATAAGTGAGAGAAAAATCGATCTGTTTCTCTGGTGGTTATGGACTGACGCGTCGTTTACGCATCAAAATCTATATAATGACGATAAAATAAATGAGGGTGGGTCTCCTCTTACACCTGTATGATTAACGGATGATTATATTGATTCAATTATACACCAACTTCGGAACTTCCACTCCCTCCCAATCCCAAAATGCAATCCCAAAGCAACGTAACGTCCCAACTCTCAATTCATCCGATGGGCTTCTGGTAATCCCTTTCAGGGGTCCATCTAATCTATCACTCTAAAGATAAGTGGCATTCACTCACTCACTCACTCACTCACTTTCATACATTTTCCCAAAAACTGAAATTAAAAAATATGCACTCTGGAGCCTCTAAAGCACAATAAAAAAATGTGAAATTCTTGGTTACAAAAAAAAATTAGATTTTGTTGTGTACACAATACACTTTATTTGACTTGATATTGTACATTTTAATTACCTAATATTATTATTACGCTTAAATATATATGTAGGATCGTATATTATGAATGTAGCGGTATTAGGAGAATGAATAATGCATTTTATTATCCTTTACATCCTACTATTTAGATATATCAATATTTATTATTTTTTTTATAACTATGTATGTACATACAGATAGGCCTACCTATATGTAACCTATATGCATTTGTAATTCGATTTATAGTGGCTGTAATTATTATAACTATATAGTACTTGTTTGATATTACAATAATTAATAGTATAAGCAGATAGTTGTAGGTATGTAATAGTATATTGTACGTATATTTTTTTACGCATAGCCGACATTTTGTGGGTATGTAGTATGTAGGGGGTACATATGCTATGCCTATAGCTATGGTTGGTAGTTGGTATGTGTATTTGGTACTTTGGGCGGGTATTAATTACAGATACTCGTATAGAATTATAGATTGGTACATGGATCCACTTAACAAATCGTTAATCGTATTCGTAATCGTAATCGTAATCGTACTCGTAATCGTAATCGTAGATAAGATATTATTAAGTATTATTATTATTATATAATTTATAATAATTGTGGGCAAATCCATAGTGACGTAGTACTTATAGAATGCTAATAATTATTACTATTAGGTATTGTATAGTAGTATAGTAGTACACTGATGTAGGTATTGTAACTGTGAATTGAAAATTGAAGATCTTGTGTCTTGCACATATATTTATGTATGTATTCTATAGCATTAGTATTATTATTATTATTATTAGTTTTACTATCGAGTCATTGCACTTTTAATCATTCTTGTCAACGAACCAACCAACCAACACTCGTCAGCCTCATACTAACCTGCTACACATTTGTACACACTCTTACTATATGTATATATATATATATATAGCAGGTAAATATATTTATATATACATGTATGTACATAATTACATAACCATAAGCAGTTTACGGACAAACAGTTTTTTATTATTTTAAAGAATGCACAAGTGCACTCACTCCATAATTAAAAGCTATAGAGATAATAAAATTAATATAATAATATTATGGGATGCACTTGAAGCCAAAGCCGATACAAAAATGTACTTAATCATTAATTTACGATTTAAAATTGGTGTGTTGGTATTGGTAATTGGTAATTGGTACTGGTACGTGTGTCTTATAATTTAAGCAATTTTTTTTATTTACCATTTATGTACATTTTATAGGCGGTAATCTATAGTCTATAGTATTTTTTGTATACATGTATGTATTTATTAGTTAGTCGCAGGTAGTATAGGTATGTATGTATGTACTCTTATTACAAATTCCTTAAATAAACCGACGGTCGTATTTACAATTGTGTGTGTGTGTGTGTGTGGAAAAAATGCAAATAATTTGTTTGAATGGATAAATTGTTTATTTAAATTCAATCTTTAATACGTACTTACATATATGTATGTTTATCATACAATCATCATCAGTGTATCAATTTTAGCTAATTATTTAGCATTTATTTTGCTTACCGTACAATTAACTTTACAACGTGGATCATTTAACTATTTACATTTTTTGATCTAGATTTATTACTTATACCCACATTGTACAAGGGATAGAGCATACCTAATTATAATAATTATTAATCCTCCATACAAAACTGGCTGGTTCAAATTCATGGATAAAATCTCGAGATTTAAATTTAATTGTAGTTACAGTTTATAGGGCTATAACTAGATGTATGATTTTTGATAAAATAGACACAATCATAATAGCCAGTGGGAATAGAGACACTCAATGACCTATTAATCTTAAACCTACGCAGGCATGCATATGGCTACAAGTAGCGTGCTAGTAGAACTGAAAACGGACCTTAAATTAATTAAAAATTATGTCTGTATAAAACACCTGCATTATTTAATTACTACTAAGAGCAAGGGAGTAAGAAATAAGAAATAAGAAATAAATGTGTATAAAATTAAGACGATGGTAATTAGAACTAATTAATTCTTCTTATAAAACCTGGGACAACGTTGTGCAGTGTTGCAGGCTGATCAAAAGAGAGCATTGCACTATCAGTAAATTTAAACTTTAAAAACGTACCTAAATATTATACTATACATATGTATGTACCTACTAGCAATAAGGGGAATTAACCAACATATTCTGTATCTGTAGAAACTACACTGTAAAAACAGAATCTCGATCATCTCAAACAATCATAATGAAAAACAAGTAGCAATTTACTGCCTATAGTAGCTTAAAAAAAAACAAAAACAAAACGAAGCAGATCATCTATCTGTAACAGAACTTGTCAGCTCAAAGCTACACCAATGCTTTAGCACATCAAATCATACGCAGGGGGGCTGTCCATCAACGATATTGTCGATTTTTTCACGTTTTTTTTTTCAAATTGTTTCCGTCTTTTTCATTAATTTTTTCATTTCTTCCTGATTTTTAAACTTTTTTCTAATTTTTCCAAGATGTTTAATTTTTTTCTTGATTTTGCAAAGATTTTTAAATTTTTTCTAGTTTTTTCCAAAATTTTTAATTTTTTTCAATTTTGCCAATAATTTATGTTTTTCCTGATTTTTCCAAGATGTTTAAATTTTTTCCTGAATTTTCTATTACTTGTTTTTGTATTTTTATTTTGACCATGTATTTCTGTCCTAATTTCCTGATTTTAATCTAATCGATGATATCATTGATGGACAGACAGCCCCATCGTTAGAATAAAATTCAATCAATCTGTACTTCCAAAAAGTACTTCTTACTGTTACATTATTATTAATACAAAAAAATTGAAAATCATTTCCTAAAGATTCCAAACTGTTGCCTACTAATCAGAAATATATAGTTTTAAACTGACGCAATGCTAAAATAAGCTGCTAAAGACAGACCAGTCAATAATATTTAAACACACGCTTATTATTACAGTAATTAGCATAGGTTCCTACTTCATAAAATATGTAGAATGTAAAATCAACTTTAGGAGTTAGGATTGTTGAAGTTGAAAGAAAGGAAATAGAAATATCAGTACCTACGTATGTGTATAGAAAATTTGTATGTATGTATTCGACTGAAAAAAAAGCTATTGCAAGATGGTTCAAGTCCAAGTCTATGTACACTGAAAAGTGAAAATACCCAAAAGTCCAAAACTACAAATAGACAACAAATAAGTACATAGTACTTTGAGTATATCAGAAGTGTGGGATAAACCTCATTAGATTTGTTGCCTTTTTGGATTGACTTGATTCTTATTCTGTGCGTGTATGTATGTATAAAATATGTATACTCAAGTGTCCCAATGGCCATCACTCTAATCACATATGTGATGATCCTAGTGACGGCTCCCTGTTGGTTGAACCTTTTCAGTTAAAATGTGTCGACGAAAAGTCCTGCTGTGATGATCCGACCTCCGACCGGCACTCTCACCAAACATTTGTATTTACATTTTGTCATAGATTCATCTGCATTGTACCTACTACACGTGTTATTATACGAGCAATATGTATTTCTACTACGGCCTGACTGACACGGTGACAGTTAGTGGAGGGCTGCGGACCTTCGGCAATGCTCATTTTAGATTTTACCGTCATAAACACAAGAGACAGGCTTGTAGACCAAGTTGTAAAAGCCAACAATTGCCCTAGTTAACATAATTACAAATTACCTAATAACACCCACGTACGCGTGTCATTTTAGTGGAATGTGTGTCTGTTCTGTATGGAACGTACATATGTTCCTATGTAGGCAATAGGCATATGTAATTATGTATGTACATACCTACATGTGCGTTCAGACTGATCTGGACTGATCGAATCCATTGCTAGGGTCAAATTACATGACGTAATTTGGAAGGACTGAGTGAGTGCGAACAGTCATACGAAAAATACTGGGTACATTGAGTTGTTTGTGAGTGCGGGGGTGGAATTCCCTTTTGTACGTCAACGCATACCCGATTTCTACCCTACGAAGATTTGTGCCATCAATTTTTATTGCACACTGCTGGTCACTCATCGGCATCGGGCAAGGATATGTAGGGATGCAAACAGTTACGAATTTTAGAGCTTTTGGTCATTATGTACTTGAAATTTTCAAATATGGGACATAAAGGATCTTTAACCTTTTCAAAAGGGTGATTTATAAAGTTGTACACCTTTTGAAACAACTACCTTCAAGTTTTGACCTTTTTGAAAATGTTATTTTATATTTTTGGACCTTTTTAAAAATGTAACTTTGTTAAATCCTAGGTTTGACCCTTTTGAATATGTTTGATATCACTATAGTTTTGAATAGGTACTTTTGGAAACTTTAATTTGAGGTTATAACCTTTTTCAAAACGTTAATTTCTAGTTTTTAGTTTTGACCATTCCAAAAAAGTTAAAACACTGCCATAGATCCAAAGCTTCATGACTGCTTGCAGAATACGCAGATAGCTACATAACGTAGGTACCTACTCTATAGCCTTGTGCAGAATTGTATGCAAATACTAGCGTTAAGTAGAGAGAAAGAGAGAGAGAGAGAGAGAGACAGAGGAAAGAGAGGTCTAATTTAACTCAAGTATCAAAGCTCTGAATAAAACATGGAGAACTTTGCGGCAAAGAAAACACAACTTTTACCTCGATGTTTAACGTAGGTTGGGAGAGACACAACCACTGCAGTATGTAGACGACTCGCAAATAATAATAATAATGATGATGGGGAGCCTATTACTAGATCATTACGCTATCGATAATAATTAGCTACCAAATATTTACACTCTACTTAATCCTTACAATTTACTAAACGCTCTACACATATAATTAAACGTATGTACCTATGTACTTCATGTTACCATACTATTATTATGTAGTAATTCACCTAACTATGGGGTTGTATGTACCTATGCATGTAGCTAAATCTTACAGATAATCGATGTGAATATCTATTAAAAGGGGATATACCTAGTTTATACTCTTACATTCTGAATATAAATGATACGTAGCAGTGTATTATATAGATATATGTATTTCCGTATTTCGATATTACTATAATTCTACTCTATTGGTTTGACAATAATTTGCCGCATTATTTACTATTTAGCTGAATAGTCGTTTCTAATTTTACATTTTTTTTTAAACTTAACATAAGCTACTACATACGTGAATTAGAGGTACATACGAAAGGTTGCAAAAATTAAAATTACCATTGTTTCGATTGGTCCTATATATCCATAGGTATAGGTATAGGTATATAGCTAGTCTAATATTTATTTAATTCATTTTCATTACATGTCCAAGTCTTAAGCAAACGCACTGACTGGGATATCGGATAGAGCTACTACACGTCCGCTACTAAAAAAGATTTCATGGGTGCGGGAAGAAGAAGAAAAACAAAGAGTCCAATAAATCTTCGGGGGGCTATCGCCCAACAGTACTACGAAACACTGAGGACGTAAAATGTAATGTGGTACCGTGGTACGTAGTAGTTTTCAAGTACGAAAATGTGATGACTGGACTCTTGAGTAAATTTAGTACGTGCTAATGATTGGGTTGGAAATAATATGATAACTACAATCTAGTTAGTGAAACGTATCTAACTCGATAGGATTAGAATATATGTTAGTTCGTTCCTACCGAGCTCAGTCCATCACTTACTCGCTGTATCAGAATTGTCTATAATGTTTCTTAAATTTTGTTTTTGTTTTGTGATTCTTGTAGGAGCTGTGTGTGTATCGTTTCCCTCAGCATTCGAGCCTCGTCATAAAGAGCTGTTTTTGGTTAGTACAAGAGAGTTTTCACACTTCACGTGAGCGAGTTGGCCGGTAGGTGATGATATAAGGGTGAGTTGTAGTGACCGTATTCACTTGTATTATAGGACAGAGCACCAAAGCAAGATTGGGGCATTAGATTATGCTTTGAGTCCACCTTCGAGGTAACTTCCGTGGAGAAGAGTCGATCTATAGAGAAGGGATGAGAGGCTGCTACGGCGGAGGTGAGGGCCGAAGCGTAGGAGGCCACGACGGAGCCATCCTTCATGTGGGGATGCTGGGACAGCTGGTAGAGTGGAGGCAGTTGACCCGAGTCCCCAAGGGGCGGGTAGCGATGACCGCCGATCCCGTTGCCGCAGTCCCCGTTGCTGATCAGCTCCATCTTCTCCATGATCTCCGTGGGACTGTGACCATCCTTGATGGAATTGTGTATTAAATGTCCCCCCTGATGATGACCGCCGTTGCCGGCGATGCTCATGATGGAATTCCTAAGGTGCTCGTTGTCTTGATGGTGATGAGCGGAGCTTCCTCGGAGGTGTCCATGGTGATGGTGGGTGCTGGCGTGGTTGGCGTGGTGGCTATGATGATCCCCGGCCCCCCCTCCTCCTTGACCCAGTTTACTGCTGTGATGATTGGCATTGTGATGGTAGCCACTGTTGGGTGAGGAGTCCTCGTGACTGCTGTGATTTGTGGTGGTGTTGTTGGGGATGGGAGTGGAGGAATTTCCTTTCCCGGATTTGGGTGGACTTCCCCCGTTGATGGAGGAAGGGCCGCTGGAGCCATTGCTCCCACCCGACGTCGACGAGATGGACTGCTGTTGGTCCTGCTGACTGATGCGATGAGCGGAGCGGACGGCTTCCTTCTTGTCATCCTTGAAGCGCTTCTGACGACGGAGGTAGCAGCCGTTCTCGAACATGTTCCCACTCTCGGGGTGCAGGGCCCAGAAGGAGCCTTTGCCGGGTCGATCCGGCGTTCGAGGTACTTTGACGAAGCAGTCATTGAAGGAGAGGGAGTGCCGGATGGAGTTCTGCCACCGCTGCTGATTCTGACGGTAGAATGGGAAGTGGTCCATGATGAATTGGTAGATTTCTGACAATGTGAGCATCTTTGAAGTAGCACTCTGAAAAGTAAACATATAGGAAAAAGCTCTCGGTTAGTAAGTTGATCTCCTCCTGTACAAAATCATATTTACCTTCCATTTTCATCATCAATCAATACACATGCACTAATATACGGACACACACACACACACACACACAACACACACACCAGACACTCATCCAGGAGCCCCGAGAACGCAGTCTAAATATGAACTACAGAAACTCTTTCAACTCGGGCGCATATTCATTTCAATTTCAACTCGAGCAATCATCTGCTCCCATGTTCCTTCCCAAGTCCTTCCAGCTTTACTCCCAAACTACACACAAATCATAAAAAGACTATGCCACAAGATATATTATGCATGCTACTACAGAGTACAGAGAGCCCTATGCCTCCAGACCCCAAGACCTCACTTTGGCTAACTGACTTACACTCTACAATTACGCTTAGACAAACTTCCTCGTTTCTCTCTCAACCACCACCACCGTCAACCAAAGTCATGATTGAATATGTCCATAAATCCCACGCAGTTGAGCCTCAATAATATCCATAGCCAGGTAACAGCACATATGCCGTCCCGAGCTGACCCACCTACATACTTCAATGTACAGGAAAGTACATACAAAGAAAGCACTATCGCATGATTCTCAAATTTCATGCTTATGGGAGGTTCGGTTGCAAAGCCGTTCCATGGAGTGGTCCTTTAGAGATAATGTAACAGGCAATGCACATGGGCTTTTCAACCATTTATTAATAACGGATTAAAGTCAATCTGCCTGGCGTAGTACAAACCATCATACACTTACGAGCCTTGAAACTACATGTATGTACGAGGTGAAACTGAACAGTTCTGGTTTGAAAAGTGTTTCGAAAAAGGTAAAAATAAAAATAATATTTTGAAAAAGTGCAGAAACGTAATAATGGCCTTTTCAATAAGTGCAAAAATACATTTAAACTTGCACGATCAGCTAAAATGTTTGTAGATTTGAGCAGACCTAATAATATTCGTTACAATAATAATTATTACAACTATTGCAATTACAACAAATCTACATTGAAATTACATGTAATGGTTGCGTAAAGTAAACACTGTTTGCTGTCATTTATGATGGGATTGCAATAGCATAACATATTTTTAATAACATAGGTACCTAATAGATATTTATGCATAGGTATTATGAATACTCCGAAATACGGACACAAAGTAGTATGTAATTGTGGTACAATTTCAATTAGGTAAATTTAAATATAATAATATACTGTTTACTAAATTACTGCTATGAAATTATGTTCTAACAAGGACAGTGAAGGAATGCCCGGTTAAAATATACTTAAGAAGACAAAAAGCCCGAAAGTAGAGTGTTCGGATAGTAGGAGTGAGAGTGTAGTCGAGACAGAGACGAAAACTTGCTGCCATGTCAATAATCGATACTCATAAAATGCGCCTGGCTGGTTGTTGGAAGGAAAGCACAAGTTTCTATGTAAGGCTCTTCGTGACCGCTTTTTCACCTAAACTTACATCTTATCTCTCTGTCTTTTAGACCTCACCACGTCACAGCACGCAATGGGCCTATCTACCTATGTATGTATATAGCTATATGTATAGCCGTCTTTCCTTTCCTTTTTCGTCTTTTCTAACTTTCCTTCTAGTTTCTAGTTTCCCTCTGAAATTTTTACTAGCAAAGCTTCCTTTTCTCCTTCCAAGACTTCCAACTCAGTCCCAGACCAGGCAGGCCACCCTTTTAATTTTCTACTTTCCCCACAAAAAAATTCCTTCCTTTTTTTCCCCATGCCATGCCATTTGCTATGTTCTTTATTCAACGACTTGAAATTCAACTCTTTTTCTTTCCTCTTGGAAACGAGATAAGAATTCTGCCATTCTGCTTCTGCTTCTGCCTTCGTACATACATAATACATTTATTTTAGGTAGGCAGTAGTGCCTACATCCATAGAAACCTTGTGCTTCCGGTCTCCGGTGGGTGCTACTGCTACATACTATGCTGTAGGCAGGCGCTGTAAGTCTGATTTATTTCAAGAATTCTTCGACTATGCTATGGGCTATGTGTAGGAACTAATCACAAAATTAGGCAACATTTCTTTAACCTTTTGAAATCTGCACTCTACGGAGTGCACTGCAAAGGAAAGGAAACTGCAATATAAATATTAATTAAGGACTCTCTACAGGCACATATTTACATTGCACACACACACCACGTAGGGATTACAGATTGCAAGAATCAACTCTGCTCAATCCCACTTTTAAATGCAATGTGTTTCTGTCTTTCTGTGTAGTTTGTAGTTGTCACATAGTTATGTCGTAAGGACATTGATATTTCAATGCAGGCCAAATATTGTGTATGAATTGTCGTATTGAAAAGGAGGGAACGTGTGTCCAAACTTAAAATGGTGAAATGGTTGAGGAAAGAAATGCGCTGAGCGTTCATGAGAGTTTTAGGAGTTTTACATTTTATTTGCTCTTCGGCTTACAGTCCTATGTACATATAGAAGGTTGCACTTAACGCAGAGGGAAAGTACCTTCCCTAAAGTACAGTAATAGGCATACAATAGTACATATATTATTATACTATCTACTATCTAGTATCCCTATTTCGGCTATTTCTTATTCTACCCGCATCCACTATATAATAAGTACCTACAACCGAATGCAGACTAGAAAATTCTAGCATTCTGCCCTGCCTTGCCTTCCGTTGAGTTACAAACTATGAGCTTGTGAGGCAAAAGTTGGTTGAAAACTATAGAATAGAATCTACATGGTGCACGCAACAGATTCAACGCACCGGAACTCAAATACTGTTGTAACTGTACTGAATCAAATTAGGGGCCTATCAACTATGACGTCATAGAAATGAAACAGTCCTAAAGTGTCACACTTTGCACTTTTTTGAAACTTGAATTTTAGTTTGTGCTTTTAAAAATGCTCATATTACTACTTTTGTGAACTTTTTGAACTGTTATTATCATTTATATTCGATTTTTTATTGCTTTTTCCAGCCTACGTTAGTATCTCATCATATACGGAAGGTTCCTTAGAAATATGTACATAGAGCTACTGCAAGGTTATACAAATGTTACAAAGTATACAAAGCTGAATACAAATATAGGCACCTAAATATAAAAGTAGGTATGCAAATGTAGATATGTATATAACCCACTTCTTATTATACTATAAGGACAGACACCCAATGCAATGTTGGAGTCTCGCAACTATGACGTGATAAGGTTGGGAAAGACGAAAAGAGCTTTGAAAAAAGTAAAGTCAAACATACAAGTAAAGTTTTGAAAAAGTGTAAAAGCCTACAAAGTATATTTAGCCTTTTCAAAATATGCAAAAATATATTTTAAACACTTCAAAAGAGTGCAATCGCTAATATTAGCCTTTTAAAAATATGCAAAAACATATTTTAAACACTTCAAAATAGTGTAAACGATAATAGTATCCTTTTCAAAATATGCAAAAATATATTTTAAACACTTCAAAAGAGTGTAAAAATAATAATATTAGCCTTTTAAAAAAAACGGTCAAAATAAATAGTATTTACACATTTCAAAAAAGTCAATTCTATGACGTCATTCTTGAAAGGCCCCTTAAAATCTCAGTGTGTAAGAATAGGGAATAGAGTAAGAGAACAGAATAGAAATAGAAGTGGCTCGAACCAGACCAAATCAAACGAATCAAAATATCTACATCCCCAGTTACATCCAAACTTATCGTATCAACTCCAGTTCGGATTTTCTTGCTCTTGCCGGTAGCTATTATAACAAACCTACATTTCTATAGCTATAGGTATATACATACATAGGTTGGGCTGGTGCTGTTTCTGATTCTGCTTCTGGTTGGTACTCCAAGAACCTGTCGACTGTCTCTGCCTAATCTGTGATATTGCAATATTGTGGAGCCGAAGGCTAAGCCTATAAACGAGGAGAATATTGTACAACTTGAGAGACCTTTGCCTTTGGCTTGAGCCCATGAGAACGAACAAGTTTGACTGAATAGTAAGTGCCTCCAATGATGCACCATCCCAAGTAAAAAGAGCGAGAGACCAGAGGGAGAAGGGGGAATGGGAAACTGACGATGAGCTTTGCTGAGGTTTACGATGTGCAGGGAAGATAAGTTGAAACATCCCAGCCAATAAAACTCAACAGACGATTTATCACCCGTAAGAATTAGCAAAGGATTCCAATTCTTCCCATTCAGTTCACCATGGAATGGACGTATAAAAAAAAAGAAAGCAAATGGAGGACAATGAGAGCGATTTTCCGCTCTTACGAACCTAATACTTAAAATCAACACGTTCACGTGTGTAGATGTAAAGGGGTTA
>JAQFZC010004223.1:0-16644 GCA_034695205.1 Dicyrtoma fusca | reverse complement strand
TGGATCGTTGGATTCTAGGGAAACTGAGCCGTGCCAGCAGAAATGCCAATGTGAATTTAAAAGAATATAATTTCCAGGAATCTTCCTCTGCTATTTACAATTTCTGGCTTTACGACCTCTGTGATGTTTATTTGGTACGGTAAATAACGTTATATGTTTTTTTAGTTTTTTTTTATGGTAAAGGCGTACTTATGTAGCTAAATTATATTTTTTAACGTTATTTAGGAGTCCCTTAAACCAAAATTTACTAATATCAATGAAACATCAAAACTAAGTCCAAGTCAGAGGCAGCATTTAGATGTGTTGTTGACTTGCGTTGAGACTGGTCTGAGATTATTGTCTCCATACATGCCTTTCCTCACCGAAGAATTATGGCAGAGATTACCTCAGTTGCAAGACGTGAAACGGCCCCCATCCATCTGTGTAACATCATACCCAACTGACGCACTGTACAAAATATTTGAAAGTGAAAATAATGACAGGGAAGTCGCTTTCATGAATGACGTCATTCATTCCATACGATCCACTAGAGCTGCCTACAACCTACCCAATAAAACGAAGACGGAAGGTAATTTCAATGCAGTTCCCTTCAAAATCCACATAAAAATGATTCCATTAAAATGGTGTGTTTTTGATGTGAATTAATATGCCGTGTAATTCATTTTATTTGTACAGCATACATCTTGAATTCTGAGACGGAGCTGAATGAAGTACTTCTCAAGGAAAAAATGACAGTTTGTGCTCTATCATTCTCTCATGATTTCCATATCGTGAGCAAAAGAGAAGACGTTCCTGGCGGAACGGCTGCTGCAGTGGTGTCAGATAAATGTATTGCCTTCATCCTCCTCAAGGTACAGTTATACAGTAGTTAAATAATCTAGTTTGGAGTGGAACTAAATTTCTATTATTTCATTTCGGCTGTATATCTCTTGGAAGTGCCATGGAAGCTGATTCTGATTTCCGGAGGATCAGTCTAAAATTGTCATTTTGAGAAAGGGAGTCAGTGATATACTGCTAGATACATGCTTGATGTATAGAAGGGGTATTAGAGAAGCAAGTAGCATCGATCCATGAGATCGGGATTTTACAATGAGTGTGAGTATGCAGTTGAGTAGTTTTGAGATTGATTGAATGGTTGAACTGAGTGAGACGACCTGCTTTTAATTTAAAGGGGCTTATCGACTTTGAGTTTGAAAAAGATCGGATCTCGAAGCAGCTCTTAACAACCACGGAGCAATTGGCAAAGTTGGAGGGCTCCATGAATGTAGAAAGCTACGAGGACCGCGTACCAGCCGCAGTTCGGGAGAAGGATGCAGCCAAGCTTGCTGCTCTACAAGGTGAAAAGAAACAGTTGCAAGAAGCTTTACAGTCCGTTTTGGCTCTCCTTGGGATTGAAGATGTGTCTGCTGCTAGCAGTTGCAGCGAGACGGAAAGTCTTTTGGATGAAAGCGTCGATGCTGTAAGTGTGTCTTCTACGTCGTCCGCGTAATAATTTTGAGTCCGATATATTCTTGATTATGGTTGTACCTTGCCTGTCCTGTGACAGCAGCAACAGTCGTGGAACGACGATGAACAATCTAAACATTTAAATGATGAAATGAAATACAGTTTATGACAATGAATTTGAACGGAAAGGAATTAATTATATTTGAAAACCTTCCAGCTCAACAATTCAGAGTACCTAGTGCCAGCAATAGTACCTATTTATAAAAACGTTTTAATTTAAATTGCTGTAATTGCATTTAACGTTTGTAATTATTATTGTCTATATATGTTGTCCAGTGTTTCTGTTCGATTTCATTTCTCAATAAATGATTTTCAAATTTTATACTAATAATAGATAATGTGTCCCTGCTTAATTACTGCTTACTCTCGAAGTACTGCAGATATGAAAAAATTCCATAAAATCAACTTTTTCACACTTAAGTTTGTAGAAATATTAAATACACGTTTGATTTATTTATTTTTACCGGTTTACTGTAATATATAATAATTTAATATTACTACCTATTACAGTATTAGATACATTATTATTTATTTATCATACGTAGGCATATGGCATACCTAAATTTATATACCGTGAAGAATACTATAATTAAATGCGAAATGGTACTTTATAGGTTTCAAATTTTACATACTTTTAACTTCAGTAGGTGTGTAGGTGGTATATGCTACGTACTCCATATTAATTTTAACATTAATTGTAATTAGCTACACATCATTGATTTATAATAAGGATTTCGACAGCTGCAGTAAGTAAAACTAGGTTCTATTTTGTAAATTGTCGCCCTTCCCACAGTTGTATTTGGTTTTATGTAATTTTTAAGTTTTGGGCTGGGAGCCTGGAATGAGTTATGTTTACAAATATGCGTAGATTTTGGTTTAATGTAGGTAGTAATAATAATAACATGTAATTGTACAACATGTAATTACCATCATTGTAAGAACTTAACTTTTATCGATAATGCAAATCACTAAAAGTTACTTGTACACAATCGATTCAAAAAAACTGTGTACTGTTAATTGTAGTATTGTAGACACTAATGCCTCTTATCTATTTAATTCAGATCATCACGAGTTCATCAGACTAGTTTTCTCAACTTGTAACTTTAAAACGTAGCTTCCCAAGGTATTTATTTTAGTTCTGGATTAATTTTTTAATTATGTGATTATTGGTGGGTTAGGTTAGATGATGGTGGGCTTGGCGAGTTCTTGCTTCACATGTAGACCTTGGTCTTCAAATAACACACACTTTTTATTAATAGTTTACGCCGGGAGTTAGAGTTCACGTCAAGTCAAGCTCACTATTAACATTGTTGTTTTTCCTCTTCAAAAACCAAAATAGTAAAATGCAGTGTTTTAATATTTTTGAGTTTCATGTTTCTTTGTTGTTCAGCATTACTTGTATAATATATTGATTTAATTTTGTAAAAAATTCAGCAGAGCTTCCTTTCATCTGATTTTCTTGAAATTCTTAAATTGTTTCATCACATCACTTTGAGTCAAGTCTAAATATGTACTGCTATTATTAGTATTGGTAGGTAAGTAACAATAATAGCAAATTGCATTCTCGTAGTTGCATTGTATTATCTTTTGAAAGAGTTCATTGTAAATAATTGTGTAAAAATGGAGATTGTCTCTTTTTGGGGAAATGGGGAAATTTTTATTGTTAGACTGCATGGTATACTGTGGATGCACATTTTTGTTCTAGGAATAGATGAATATGTTGAAAGGTTGGTCGATCCGTTGGATTCTTCTGCCAACACTCTCGCATTAAGTCAAAAATCTCTGGTGGACTTAGTAATGGTTGGGGTAACCAAGTTTGCTATCACACAAATCAAAAAAAAAAGTCAGAATAAAATTGCATTTCATCTTCAATTCATTTTCCTTTTTACTTTGTAACTCTTAAACGGCTTTACTTCATGGGGTTGTTAAATCAGAATTTAGAGTTAAACTTACTTGGCTTGTTGCAGTTGAGCCATATTTTTCAGCTAAAGTAGTTATTTGATGATCTGCAACGTGAGCTAAAGGCTTTTGTCGGCACAGGGTAAGGATTTCCCACAAAGTAACACCAAAAGACCAGACCGAACTCTGCATTGTGAATTCATCCTGAAACAAAATGTGGAAAGGATCGTCTATATTAGTAAAATTCGTATGGCCTACTTAACAGCAGGTTCAAAACGATAAATTATTAGGCAATAAATCAATGATATACATGTATATATACATGGGTAAGTTATGATGCTCGCATATAACTTACTGTGAGAATGGACTCCCATGACCACCATCGAAGAGGCGCAAGACCCGATGAAGTATGACAATAATCACCCCGGTATTGTTCACAGGCCATGGCAAGATCCGCTATTCGGATCGAACCTTCACGTTCAACGAGGCAATTCCTAAAGAAAAAAAATCACAAGAAAATTGCATAGTTTGAAGCTTGTATCCGTACTTGTATGTACTATACTTATACAGCTTGAAAATAAAAGATTAGCACGAATAAGATACTATACTGTACTTATACAATTCCATCAGAATCAGGATTGCCGCAGGTAAATTATAATAAATTACAAGTGTACAAAATATCCTAGTCTGCTCCTTTGGCACAAATCGAAAAAGAAATACTTTCTTGTTAACATTTTGCAGAGAGTGAAAGGGGCAGGAGTATTCATTTCATTTCAAGTCATATCCCATCACATTAATTTTAATAGAAATGGGGGGAGAGACAGAGAGAGAGAGAGAGAGAGACAAGGCAAGGGCAGTTCTTATATTTTCACAAGCTAAACCAGTTAGGTATTTACAAGGAACTTGTACAGAGACAGAGACAGTAGTAGAGAATTAAAGTGCATGTACATGAATCTTTTAGGTAAATCGATCCGCTTTCCCATGAAACAAATGTAAATCATTTTTTATTTCTCTAAATTATAACACCCGACAATTATTATTGCTAGCATTAAATCTTTTCCTAAATGAACTAGTAGAATTCTACATTATCACGGTGATCTATATCTTGTTCTTCCACTATTCCATGGCATAAAAAATGGGTTACAGTAATACTAATACACTAATACTGAGAGCTTTAGCTCAAAAAGCTCGTTACACTACTACTACTGCTTCTACTCCGTGTCGTTATATTATTACCGACCCATTTTTATGATTTTATTTCGTACAATTCCTATAAAAAAAATAATGTCGCAAATAACTTCATGTATTTTTGCAAACGCGGGTTCTTCTCCTCTACCTATGTATCTACTTAAGTACACCCATGTATTGAAAGCGTAACATAGTGCCTCGACTCTGGGCCATGATAATAAACTGTTTGCTACACACACACTTACACAGATAATACATGAATATAACTCAAACTACGAAAGAAAAGCACTTATTGCACGTGCTCTACGGATATGAATTGGTGGCATTAATCATCATTATTGCAGCTTGTATAATTAGAGAAAGCTTCAAGTACTTCTGTAGTACGTATATACATATGACACATATGTATACCGATAATAAATTAATACTAGCTTTTGCTTTTAGTCTAGTTAGTCTACGTACGTACGTACTACATATATATAGTATCTATGTATGTAGCTAATATGAACCTATGTACGTGCATAAATAACTACACCTACACAATAAAAACCTTAACGGGCAAATTCCTCTGCAATGCAAAAGCAATTTATAGAAGCAGGTCCACAATTTTATCTGTATTATTTAAGTATGAAAACATTATTGCACCCTCGTGTACTTCGAATGATACTAATAGTGTTTTTTCGTCTCAAAATTCGGATAACACATTACACACGTAATACGAGTACAAGTTTAGTATTATCATAATCGCCAAAATTACAAACTTTGAATGTTCTATTTCGCAGAATAAAACCCTCGTTTGCTACGTATTTAAAAATGATGGCACATATTATTGCATGCGTTACTGACATAGGTATATGTGCAATTCCCTCATCATGAAAAAATGGAATTCGCTAGCATCGCTAGTCTTCGCCTTAGCACGTTTTAAAAGTGGATATAAAACGAGCAGTTACTAATTAGTTTTTTTTTCTGAAACTGTAGATGATAAGATGCAAAGCTGTCTTTGCACTGTCTCAGTCTCAACAAGATACAAACGTTCCTATATGTATATCGTGTTTTGCCTTTCTATAAATCATCTCCGTTGCTCAAATCATACGAATTCACGAAACAGGCGGCGTTCAAAAGATTCGTAAAATGAAAAGGTACCCCCATATCACTAAAAGCACATAGTCAGTTTACAGTGCATGTATTCCGTGACTGTAAAGATTGACACAACTAGGAAAAAATGAAATCCGGACACTACATGCCCATAATAGCTCTGGCCTAGCTCCGTCAGATCAAAGTCTTTGTTTGGCAATCCATTTCATACAGTTTTAATAGAGAAGAAACAAAAGAATCAGAGAGATGGAAAAAAAACAGAAAAGAAAAAAAAAGTAAGGGAAAGTGGACTCTTACCTGGCAGATAGATCCCGATGGATCAAAGAGAGGCTTTCCAGGTAGTTCATCCCAGATGCAATTTGTGCTCCAACATTCAACAACCAACTGAGGCTATCGAAAACCATAAAGAGAGAATATAAAGTAACCTACATACTATACACACTCCAGATATGTTAGGCGCATATTGTCAGAATGAGAGCGGACGAGCAGTATCAATCTGTCTTTATAGCACATGTAATAGCTTAAAGAAAAAAATAAAACAAAATACTTTGTAGGTGAACCTTATTCGTCTTATAGTTTATAGAAACGACTGAGTCTATTTGTATCCATGAACCATGAACCACGATCGTATGTAATATTTACTCTGGTCTCAACTCTGAAACTGATCTGAACAGATGATCACTATTACTCTTTGCCCTATATATGTCTATAGCTGTCTACGGTTACGGTTATGGTAGGACCACAATAGACGAGACCGAATCCATTCCAACCCGCATCTGTATATCTTTAAGACTTATCCTCCGTACATCAGCAACAAAATACCAACAAGAATCTCTCAGCAATAATCTTATTTCGTCTTCTTGTTTCCTCCCGATCAATCAGCTAGAAGGGGAAAAGGTCGATTGGTCAATAGAGCTTGTCCGGCATATATGTACATAGTATCTGTATACCTACCTATGTATATACATAGTGAACTTACAAACAACCTGAAACTTACTTGAAATGGAAACGTATCTTTTTTATTTTATTTTCTACCGAATCTCTTTTTCGGACAACAATAACGACTAAAACAATGCAGGAACCCACATTCCACACAATTTACGACCATATAATAGTACGGTACCTAGAATTTAGAATAAAGCAATAAATTTAATGTCGTAATAGTCCAAGTCTAAAGCTAAATAATAATAAGCCAAATAATGGCTCCATTTTGCATATTTTAACCACAAAAACATGTTAGAGGTAAAAAATATGGTGGCTAGATAATAAACGATAAGTACCTAACTATACCAGAAACATTATTACCTAATTACCTATATTTTTATCGTTATGTATGTACATATCTCACTTTTATTCCTAAAAAGCCAAACACACACACACACATACACAAGTGTGCCTCTTTTAATAGTAAGCTGGCTGGAATTTGTAAATGGCGTGGGTGATTAATAAAAGATTGACAAAACAATTATGTTTGTAGCACACTCTATCAAAAATGCATTTAATAATGCAGAAAGAAAGCATTGGAAACGCACCAAAAACTCATTGAATCACTTCTCTTCCAATTCCAATCGACACCTTATTCATCAGTCTTTTGCTAGAGTGTACCAACTATTCACACAACTTAATGAATGGTCGTTTAATTTTAAATGCAAAGAGGTCTACCTCCATTACAATTAACATGTATGTACCTATTATAGGTACATATTTTTTGAAAAGGTGCATAATTAACGAGCTAGCATCACCTTCTTAAATGTATGGCAAGGCTCACTGCACACGCCCTTAAAGGCGTAAATTGATGAATTAATTAACGTTGATTAGGTGCTCAGTCTGCCCCACTTATGGCAACACCCTGAATGGTGACTAACTCTATGCTTTTTGAGAGGCCATCTGCCGCGGATATACGAATAATGATAGCAGTAAAGAAAAAGATCTTGTGGGATTTTAAGAGTTAAGAACTTAAGAAGGGTTAAGTAAGACAGAGATTATTATTATTTCATCTTTCATCCCTTAGAATCACAGCCGACTGAGTGATTGCGTGTTCTTTTGAAACTTACTAGTTAGTATTTTTTGTAATTGTCCGTTAATAATAATTTATTAACTGTAAAGGTATACACAATTTTTATTTTTTTACACTACATTTTGCTACCCCTTCCGCTATAACTATTAGCTATGCCAGTGCCACACCAGTTTTTTTTGCAACTTTCAACTATGTTTTTGTCATCTGTGGAACTGACTATAGTGAGTGGTGAGTGACTGTGTTGACGTTGACGGTGCTGTCCACACTCCCGTCGAAGAACAGGTCAGGGAAGCTACTGACCTCGTAAAAACTGTTGATAGTATACTATTAAAGCTTCACATAAGATCCCTTGCAATTCATCGCCAAACGGAAGTTGCTCCTCAAAAGTTATCAATAAAGAGTCAAAAGTTTGGTGGTTCAGTGGCCTGTCTGTTGGCTGTTCCCTGTGGAGTGGAAGTCAATAGTTGTGTCTGTCAACTGGGCCTGGTCTGGTCTGGTCTTGTTCCCCAGTTTTCAGGAAACCATTTTTCCAAAATCTTGGTCAATCAGGCATCCGGCCCCATCCATACCAGATCAGATGAACGTTGAGATTCTCGTGTGTGAGTGTGAGTCATTTGAACATTCATTCAGTCATTCAACAGTTGACAGTTATTTTTAAACACAGAGTGCCGCATAACTTTTGCCGCCCCCTTTGTAGCCGAAATCAGTTTAACGACACTACTGCACTAAAGTGTGCAACAGCTATAATAGTTTAATAGAAAGAGGATTTAAGTTCTAATATGTAGATACAGTACGAATGACGAAACAACTAGGTATAATTACTTCCGTAATCCGTTGGAAAAGTAATTTACAGAACGAAGTTCTTCATGTCAAAATATTTGCTTAAAAAATTAGTGTTGAACTGTTCTATTTTTTACTAAAACGACATAAAAGGACAATATTATTGATAAAATTGATTGTGCAAAAATAATAAAGTAATTGATTAAAAAAAATTTAAGCGGCTTCCTGCAAGTTAGTTTTGAGGTAGATAATAGATCGAATGTTAGATTCTCTCTAAAACAAGTCACACCTTGTATTTGGGAAGCAGAAGAAGCAAAATGGGGTTTTTCCCATACAAGATTTACAATTAATACGTATGCACATACCATTTTGTGTCTTTTGCGACGATTTGGGCTACCTTACAATTAGGGGGCTGTAAAAGTTATGCTTAACCTTCACGTACTCCAGTAGGTAGTTTGCAATTTTCTTAACACGAAAATAGCAGATTAGTTTGAAGTTGACCACGATGGACTTGGTCAAATTAATGGGGGAAGAGAAAATTGTGCAATTCATCAGGAGGAATTCTGCCTCGTGGGACTTGGTGCGTGGACAGCTACTAGAACTAACGGACGATGACAACTTATTTTTGAAGATTTGGTGTCAAAAGATAGTCAGTTTACTTGATGGCTCAGTCACTGAAACGGACAATGAGAGCCGAATTCTGCAATTGGAATCTGACAAAGATTCTCTGAACCTACAAGTCTCCGTACTGACCGCACAGGTAGAAGCTCAAACATCAAAAATTCAAGATTTAGAGACACTGTTAGAAGATAAGAAAATGGTCTTTGATACCGCCGAAGAAAAATTACAGACAGAACTGGTGTCCAAGTCTGGGCTAGAGACCCAGAAGTTGGAGCTCATGGCCGAAATCTCTGGGCTTCGTTTAAAGCAAGCAGCTCTGGAACGAGAACTTTTCGAGTTAAAATGTAGATTCGGGGTATTAGACTCCGGGGGTTCTTTCGGTGATTTAAGTTGTATAGAAAGTAGATTTCGAGCTAACCCACACGGTCACGGTGGACCTCGAGCATTTTCGCCAGTGCCGACGATAGAGCTGTATAACAGGGGCCTTGTAATTGTTGGGGGAAGGGACGGTGATCAGGGTTGGACTCAGCGTGGACAGCTCTCTCCCGTCAATAACCCTCGTGGCGGTGACCACTCGACCTCTTTTGGGACGCTGCCTAAAAGGAACCATCACAGTGTCTGCGGTACATTTCGCACCGTGGACAACACAGGAAAGTGCACTTCTCTAAGCAGTGGAAACATAAACACCATCGTCAATTTCAATCAGATTGACGGGTCTAAAAATTCCGATAACTTAAATGGACACAAAATACCGGGGATTAGCAACTCCAAGAATACAAGTGTGGGAAGTCACACGTCTCGTCGAATATTCAAGATTTGGGGGAAGTTAAAGCGACGTAACTCTGAGGGTTTGGACAATCATCCTTCTACTACCATGGACGAGGACTATAGTGCACCGCCCAGGAATTCCTTTGTACGTGGCGGGCTTCGAGCTACGGCTGGACCTCGTTTAGGATGGGTAAATGAGAAGTTGCCTAACAAACTACTGGAGGGTCCAGTTGCAACGTGGAACTCCGAAGCTGTCGCTGCTTGGCTAAATAATTTGGGTCTCGGCTCGTATGCCCCAGAAGTTAAGCGATGGGTCAAGTCAGGTCAGCAGCTATTAGACGCCACTCAGGAAGAGCTGGATAAGGAGCTTAACATAAAGAACAGCCTTCACCGGAAAAAGCTGGCCTTAGCCCTCCACTCCTTGAAGCACCCAGAGGAGGAGGATAACGCAGGGAAATTAGACTATCACTGGGTCACTCGCTGGCTTGATGATGTGGGTCTTCCACAGTACAAAGTAAACTTTTCTGAAGCTCGAATAGATGGAAGAATGCTGAGCCGACTCACAAAAGAAGATTTATTGCTGCTCAAAGTAACCAGTGCCATGCATCATTTAAGTTTGAAACGAGGGATTCAAATTTTAAGAATCCACCGTTTTAATCCAAGCTGCCTCTGTCGTCGTGGATCTAACGTTGGGGTTAACATGGAGGATACCCCTCGGAACACTATGGACGTCGCAACGTGGACGAATCACCGCGTCATGGAGTGGCTCAAGGTCGTCGATCTTGCAGAGTACGCACCCAACCTTCGAGGAGCGGGTGTCCATGGGGCTCTAGTATTATTTGAGCCAAGTTTCAATGCTGAACTACTTGCAACGCTCCTCTCGATCCCCGGAAATAAAACTCTTTTGAGGCGTCATTTAAGCTTGCAGTTTAATGCTCTCATTGGACCCTACATAGTTCAAGAGAAGAGGCTGGCCAACGCCTCACCGAATTTCGTTCCTATTAACCCAGCTGTGAAAGTAAAGGCAACTAAAAAATCACCAATGCAACTGAGTAAGAAAAAAGCAGCTGGGGAGTCTTCGGATGAGCTACTTTGTCCGATGGATTTGAATTCTTTTCCAGCCGCCTGGGTTCATGAGAGCATGAATTTCAGCAAAACAAGCCAAATCTAGACAACGTGGAATTACGAGTAGGTATGTATGTGGACGGAAGTACAGAAGTCAACGAAACGACTTCCAGTTCCATCATCCACACAATAAACGGCATTAGACTGACACTAGAGCTCCACGAGGCGATCTGCCTTTGTTTTAGGTTAAAATAAGGGGGGTATTTTTTTAGCCCCCCGTGTTCGTAAGTTTGTAGAAAATATATATGGCAGCGTTACAATAATACTATTTACAATCTGTTCAACATTTTGTCTTGTCATCTATTGAATAAATTAATTACCGTCTTTGTTTTTTTTCGTACAACAATTTTGACCCGGTGTCATTTAAAATTCTTACTAAATGTTCCAGACTATCATTACTAAAGACATATCTATAGTTGTATTCAATAGATCCCTTTATAGCTGAAAATCGAGATAGGCCACTTCCATTTTGCTTTATCGTAAACAATATTTGAAAGAAATGCAAGAAGTAAAAGAAAGCTATAGAAGGAAAGCCACCTCCTACGATTGAAAAGCACAGACAAATTCCCGAGTGAGAATAGCGAGTCGATGGCTGGATTTCAATCATAATCATTTGCCAGTTGTCTATGTCTTGTCTGGAGTGAATGAAACTGGGAATAGCTTCAGTCTTCACTTATCATTCTTTTTCTATAGCACATTACATGGCAGAAGGAAATTAAAGGCACGAAGGAGCTAAAAACTCCCACACAGCAGAGAAAGAGAGAGAGAGAGATGCTCATCTGCTTTATAAACTCGAAACTTCAAGAAACTTCTTGTTCATTTCTACTTCCGTGACTGGAGATGTCTTGCTACCTTCATCCCTATCATCGCTCCAGAGCCCACTAAACTAGGATTCTAAAATCTGAAGTGTTCAGAAGAAAAGGATGGAAGATCTTTAGTAGTGCCAGTGTGCTGCTGTACAGATATTTGTAACTCCGACTCCACCATTGCAATGCATATAATCTGCCTAACTAATCCTTCCCTTGCCCTTTAAAGTTTCTGAGATAGTACAAACTTCACACACTTTCAAGTGAATTTCAACAGCCAGTCACCACTTCTTCGTCTTCACCAGGACAGAACAAGGAAATACATAAACTGGCTGTATTGTTCGTATTTGGGTAGGTTTAGGTTTGCGTCTATTTCCAGCAGTAAGCAGATGCATGCGTATACGCATCTCCTTTATTGGAACACTACACAGATTTTTGCATCAGAAAATATTTCAGGCAAATAAGGTGAATTCTTCCTCTACACCATACAACATACACTAATAACTTAAATGCATATTTAATTTGAGTGTCTAGGAAACCAACTATCTGTATGGGACTCGACTCAAGTGCTTCTTGTCATTTCCAATTTTGTACCTAAAAAGCACGGGGAAATATTTCAACAAGAGCTACCCGTCCAAATGAACCCCATTCTCTGACACTACATCACCACATTATTGTACTAGTTGTAGTTTGGTTCATGGATACAGAATAAGGCACATAAATCTTGTACAACTTTTTCTTCGAATTTATAGCATGCCGTGCAAAACTTGCTATCTCCCTTTTCGAAAACAAAAAAAAAACGATAAATAAATACGAAAAACACGTCTTAAACACGATTTTTTGCTGAAAAAAGTTAAAAAGCCCAAATCACTACCGAAGACAGTTCTCAACTTTGTCAAGTGCAAAGTGACTTATTCGTATACAACAAAAAATATTTGTACTTTTTTAAATGGGTTGGTAAGGATTGTGTCACTTTGCTTTTAGTGAATTATTTGAATTGGGCCTTCAGTGATAAAATGGCATTGGAATTTTTTTCCACGACCAAAAATATATAAACAAAAATATCAGTAGGACCTTTTACGTTTTGTTTCAAAAAGGATGATAATATTAAATATCAGTACTGCACCACCCGTGAAGTCCAAAATGTAGGCATATATAGGCACAACTACAACTGAAGCGCATGCACATATAAAGGAGAATCTTTTGAGAATCTTTTTTTCTTCTTCTTTTTAGTCTTGGTCTTTTGCTTACCTCGGAGTGTTGGAGAGCCTTGAAAGAAAGGAGCATAAATCACCGCACTCGGGCGCTGGGTAGAGTGCGAGGAGAGGTTTCTTCATCTCACTGCACACAGCTATCGTGGCCAACACGTGCTCGTGGTCGAGTACACTCAACAGCCGGATTTCCGAGAGACTCTGCAGAGAGACGTTAAGCAATATAATACAACCAACCATGTTATTCGCTCCAATTCACTTCCGCTCCTTTTCCTCATCCCAACACTACTTCCCACATTTACACGCGCTCCTTCACAACCACAGTTAAAATTCCCCATGCAAAAAACTTTTACACACTGCACTTTCACTCATGAGCTGGGACTAGGACGTCCACCCACACACACACACACATACACACACAGTACATTCATCCCTTTCACCATTATTCCCTCCTTCAGACTTCAGGATTTCAATACAACTCCTTTTGTAATTTCCCTTCTCGAAAACTAATTTTTTATCTCTATAATAAAAAAGTTTTGACAAAACTTAATTCATAAAATTCAAATAATGTCCCAACCCAAAAAACTCAGCTCAAGACTAGAACGCGGCTAAGTACAAGAAGTTTGTATCTAGGTATGCAGATTTAGATAATATTTTAAGGGCGAAACAGAATTTATTTTATGTATGTGGTACAAAAGCAAAATATTCTGAATTTTTGGAAGATTTTTACAACTAATTATAAAAAATACGGAGTGAATTATCTAAACAAGGAAGGGTCTAAAAATTGGAAGATTTTAGTAGCCAATTGTTACAGTATGCATAAACTGCTTGATCTTTGACAATTTAGTAACGTAGGCTATATAGTAAGTTCCAAGCAGAAGCAATCAAGTTCAAACATAAAAGAAATAGCAGAAGCGTGGGTCACACACACATTATTGTATTCTACATTCTACTGTCAAAAATTACAATTCCCTGAGGCTCCGCACAAGGCACACAAGACGAACATTAGGGAAGAGCCCAATCAATGAGTGTAGAAAAAAAAAATAGGGACTTAGGGACCATGACTGATACGATAGACGACAGTGTCTTCGTTTATAATGCAGATAGACGGTTGAACAAAGTCAATTGAATGAATGGTACACATAGGTATACGTTGAGTATAGTATATACCGTGACAGAGCATGATATTGGCATGCTCACTAAATTAAATCGTCAAATAATTTAGTTCGCGTGATGACACATGTCTCGTGTTCAGACGGGTCGGCATTGCACTGAACTGGCAGTCCAGAGAACACAGAACGATATAGACTCCCGATTGATTTGTGGACGTGGAAAACCAAAAAACTATGGAAAACTTAATCGAATGTCGAAATCGGATCGGATCGTAATCGCAATCGTGGGGAGACAGTTCAAAAGAATGCATGTCCTGGACATGTCAAGTAAAATAAAAAAAAAGAGAGAAGGAAATGTAACGAGGGGAGTTTAACGGGAAACAAATTATAGGATGTTACTTGATCACATTACATTGTACATATTAGAATGTATAGGGACTACGCTTGTATCAGTATACTAACAGTGTACTTAAGCATATATACATAGCTCTCAAAATTATTTGTGTTTCCACTGCACTGCAGCCACGGCTATGAAATACAAATGACTTTGGGCGGAATTTCAATATCAATTTTTAACCGGTTTGCCATTCCCTACAACTCCTTTTAGTTTAATGGAATGTAGTGTACACGCACTCTACACACAATTAGCTAATGCAATTAGGTAATCAACTGCGGATTAGACCAAAAGCCACAAAGTTGCTCAGTAATAGGATGTCACATGATACGTAGAAAGTTAGAAACTACAAGCAAGCACACTACTTACATAGGTAATACATTGAATTTAAATATTCAGTGATAAGCAATGCAAGGCTCGAGACCAAAAAATTCACACACATTTTAAATACGTACATAACCCTTTCAAAGTTGACAAATTTTAAAAAACGGTACTAATAAAACCCTCCCATTTCAGAAATGTTACAGCTGTCTATCAAAGCATATTTTCTACAAAGCTAAATATTTTCGAATTATGTTTAAAAAATTAAAAAGCTCTTTAAAAAACTATAGACTCAGAAATAGTGCTTTCGAAATTGGCCCCACAAAACTGATCTTCAAAATATTTCTAGAAACTTCACTACAAAATATCATCAAATGTCTCCCAATATTTATAGAATTATAGATTAACGTTTTAAATTAGGTAGTTAAAATGGCTAAACGTTAGATTTGCAAATATTACAACGTGCAAGGCAATGCAATGGACAATCAAGACATTTTTATCATTCTTTCCAAACTGGCAAATAGCACAATTTGCCTCTTCACCCACGATACTCTACACTCTACAACATTATATCAGTAATGTCAGACGCATGAGACGTACCTTAATGGTTTTGGCAATGAGTCGACAATTGCGATAAAGTGTTCCTTCATGACAGGCAATTTCTCCTTCAAAGTCGTACAGATGAACCTAAAGAGGAAGAAAGAGAGAAAAAAATAGGAAAAAATCAGACCAAAACGTTGCAATGTACGAAGGAGTGCAAAAGGCTTATGAGCTTGAGAGTGAAGACTGAAATACTCAAAAACTACCCGTTCATCAATGTCCTCATGTCCAGTTACGTGGAACGAAGCAGTCAAAGACAGATTTTATACTTTTCATACTGTATCTACCTAAGGGACCGTGCGCAAATTATCCTTTAAAAGAGGCCATCGGTACTGCCATTCACTTGTTCTAGATATTAAATTAGTGCTCCCGTAGCGAAGAGAGGCCAGGCCGCTTGTCCGAAATTTGTGACAGTGCCAATGTAATTTATGAAAGCGCCCCCGGCACATTACCCACATTACGACGCACGGCTCTCAAACACACCTTTTGTAAAATTACAAAGGCTTTGTTTGCTGATCCTCATCCTTCTCATCTTAACAAGGACGTTTACCGCAATCGAACTTGGAATTCGAATTCGCATTCGAAATTTCAATCCAAGCTCCCTCCCCAAAAGTAATGGATTCAGAGGGAAAGTTTGGAAATGTGAAAAATACAAATGACTTACATTTAAGCCTTTTATCTCTGTATTCAGCACCAGTTCCCATTGTCAGCTGGTCCTTTTACGAATGAAAACCAAGTCTTCTGTAAAATAGCTACCGCCAGCTATATGTACCTCCCCACCAGAGGGGGCCTATCAATTATTACCTCATATATGTACGTAGTTATGTAGGTCAACCTTACAGAATAATGAGGCAATTTGAGGGACACACACAATCCTTTTTACATTTTTGTACATATTTCAGTCGCTCCAAAGAAAATGTTTACCACTTTTCAAAGCATACGAACGGATAACATTACAACAAGGCTTAAAAAAACACCTGCATATTCTAAAAGTTATAATCTGAGACGATATTCTAGAACGTAGGTAATAGTTACAAGCCCCCTGCTGCCATCCACCAATACGTATGTATGTACCTCAAAGCGCAGTCAGTGACTATACAAATAGTTAAGGAATACATATACGTATTACTGACAGCCCCAATCTAATTTCTGGTGGACCCATTTATATTCCTTCACTAATTTTAATTTGAGCCCAATCGAC
>JAQFZC010004222.1:0-16648 GCA_034695205.1 Dicyrtoma fusca | reverse complement strand
AGAGCAAAGGTGGGCGATAAAATATAGTTTATTCCACCTTATTAAATCAGAAATCAATCATTAGCACGTTGTAATTTTGTAGATGTGTAAAATGTGTAGATACGAGAATTTTGCAATTTAATTACAACTGGGATTCAGCCGCTACAAAATCCTCGAGTAGCCATTACGCATAGTGATGACCCTAAAAAGCAATTGGAGTGGACTTTGTTGTTCATCAATAGGGGATTTGCCTGTAAATGCTAATTACTGATATTAATAATTTATTGATACAATGTATTTTTCAGAAATACTTTTGTGGAAAATGCAAACATGGTGTAGTATCAAAAGTAATTATGTAAATGTTAATTAACAATTATTTTTCATTTTTTATTTTAGTACTGGAGATCATGTTGAGTAAAACCAGCACCGACCAGATGAAGTTCTGTTTTGCAAACGCTGTCACTATGGCGGACTGTAGCTTAGTTCCACAAGTTTACAATGCTATATCTGTGTAATGCAATGGCGAGAACATTTATATCTATTTAAAAACTAAGCTTGATACATATACCATTCGCTGGTTGTTTCAACTCTTTGATTACTTAGCCTTTCAAAATTAAGGGAATGATTTAAAATTCTTGATGTCTAACTGTATTTTCCCTTGCAGATACAAAATGGATATGACTCCATACCCTATAATCCTCAAAATCTACAATGAACTCATGGAATTGGAGACTGTGAGTAGCGGCCATCCGGATCAACCATTTTAGAGAATGATTGCCTACAAGCCTACAACTAATTATTGCTAAATTCAATCCCATTTAAATAAAACATGAAGAGCTTATAACTCGTTAAATTCACACTTTGTCAGTTAAACAAGCATGTATACTTCCGTAGGGCATTATTGTACTCGTTACGTGCTTACATGCCTGCACATAACTATTCCATAAACTCTGGTCCCGGGCCTAACGTGAGCCCATCCGCCTATACAGAGATTTGCAAGTCTTTCTAAGCTTTGATTGCCAACTGTCTAACATAATGCGACCGCCGGTCCCCTCGGTTGGGTTAGGCTTCCTAGATTATTCTTTATTTTATTTCTATCTTCTCCCATAATTACTTAAAAAATCTAAAAAGAAAGTTTTACACGCAAGCGAAACACTGGCTGGAAAGCCCTTTTGCAGAGTAGATTCCAAAAACAATAAGACCGAAGCAATTGTGCGGTCATCTTCGTGATCAAAATCTTCACCTAGTGGTTTTAGTAGGTACATACTTGTATTTCTTATCACGGCTGTCGCTGGTATTACATGTTATATAAATACTTCTTTCTACTTCTACTAGACTATATGCCTATATTTATAATTTAGGCCAAAAAAAAGTTATTGAGCTACGACAATGACGTGGGACACATCCTTGGAAAGCTCTCGGCGAGTACCTTGCCGATTCGGAGTAGTTCGTGCAAGTACCCCCAAAACTTAGGATCTCAATGCTGCATGGATGGAAAGAAACGTCTCTAGGCTTACGGTCTATAAGATGCCAGTAAAAAGCTATACATATATACGTATAATTATGTCCATGATGGTATGGCACGAAAGCGTTAAATTCTATGGAAACAATTTTATTTAAGAGCAGGGCCATAGCACGTGTTGACAGTTCTAGTCTTTGATAATTATATTTAGTATACATAACTTCTTACTTTTGCTTATTTTAAAAAGGAATCATGGGTGGAGGTCTCAAATTAAGCAAAGCACTTAGTGCCAGTTTAATATTTAAACTCCAATGATACATGGGAGTAGTTTCCTGTGCTGCGAGTGTGCTCCAAAAAGTTTGAATGGGAATTAGATCTATGTCAATCGACTTGCTACTGAATAGAGTAGCTACGGTCACTGATTCTTGCAGCCCCCATTTATGACAGAACACATCATGAAATACAAAGGTTTGCACTCAAAATAATGTATGATTAGTGGAATCGTGTTCGATAATAATACCAGTTTGTAAATTATTGCAGCACGTCGTAAACACGAAGAATGAATCCTTATATTATCGCTTTACCTGTTATTTTCAGTTCTATAACTCCTATTGGAGTTACAGATACTAGGTTAAAGAAAATCGTGTCTTGCCCTCAATATTCGCGTTACTTCTGCTTTAACAAGAAAACTGCCAATAATTAGATGCGAGTAAAATAAAACGAAACATGAATTTTTTCATATCTATAATTCTAACTGTGTTCAGTATAAAATTTTGGGCTGTTTCTCTCGCTGTAAGTAGTACATACGCCAGCAATATATTCTCTCTGACAAGGCTACTTCAAAAGTCTCAAGATATACTAGAAGCCTCTTTAAGTCCGGAAGTCCCACTAAATCAGTGTAACATATTCATAATAAGCAGTGACTTAAATCATTTTGAATTTTTTGTTTCCAAAGAATCAAAATTGGCGTACCTAGTAAACCTCCGTTATCTAAAAACAGAGTTCATCCATAAAATACGATACAATTTTTTAAAGTCAACACGACAATTAGGCAAAAATTGCGCTTTAGTTTACACTGACGCTACTTTAAGCTCAAATCAACCATTTTACACTCCAGAACACTTCCTTCAAAAAATCTCTAAAATTCTCATACAAAATACAAAAAGCATAACGAGGGCTGATGAAGACCATTACGTATTTTTTGCACGACATTCTAATGCAGCAAACGAGCTGTTGTTGGCGCCAAAAGCAAGTGAAATTAAATTCAAAATTGTGTTTTATCTCTTAAGAGATGACAGTGATCTTCAAGTAGGGGCTAAGACCTTGTGCATGTATTGTGATAAAGGGAAGCCACAAATGATTAATATAGACTTGTATCCAGAAATACAAAAGGAAATGGCCGTCAGTGAAAAGGACATTTTCCCAGATTTTGCCAATCATGGAAATGGCCATCTTCTCCGAGCCACCTGTCAAACACGCGTCATATTTATTTTCCAAATTAAACAAGATGCTCAAGAGAAGTGGCACTTTAAGCGAGGATATGCATGGTCACTCTTGGAAACCATATTGAATAAATTCAACTTCACCTATGAAGCATTTCCCGCCAATCGCGGGGGAGGTTCTGGGACTTTAAAGAATGGATCCTGGAACGGTGCTGTGCGGGATATTCTAGATGGTGTGGGTGACATAAGTTTGGCAGTGACTGCAGATGAATTGAACAGAATTAAAGTCATTTCAGGAACAAAGCCATTTGCATTTGAATACCTCAACTTTATGCTCGGCGAACCACGGAAGAATTATTCCTGGGAGGCAGTTTGGCTTCCCTTAGGGCCTTTTGTATGGATGGCCACTTTGAGCTCAACTACTCTCCTAATTATTGCATTCAAACTGATTGCTTGGGCTCAAAGTTTTTCAGGGAGAGCAGCCGCTGGTAAATTCAACAAACATTTGTTTGCCAATGTCGTCTTCGTTCTACTCGAACAAGACGCAAAGTACCCGAAGTGGACGATACCAGAAGTCCTATATGCCATTTGGCTATTTACGGCAGTTATCATTACTACTGCGTATAGATCAAGGCTAGTTGGGTTGATGACCTTTCCAACGTTTGAAGCTCAGCCGAAATCTTTTGCTGAGCTTGCGCAGTCTCGAACCTTCACTTGGGGTCTAGAGGGCGCTTCCGTAGGCAGCAGTGCTCACCACTTCTTCCTCACATCCCCGAGTCCATTGTATAAAATTATCTTTGACAAGATGGAATTTGAGCCAAATTCTAAGAATTGCATCATGAGATCAATGACATCCAACTTTGCTTGCTTGACCTTTAATGGCCAAGCAGAATACATGATATATCGGAACTATAGCAGTCGTTTTGGCGGTAAATCTCCACTTAAATTATCACCAGACTCAGCTGCACCGGCTATGCCAGGGATTGCTATGAGAAAGAGGGCAATTTATAGAACGAATTTTGACCGCGTTGTCATGGCAACGAAGGAGATGGGTATGATTTTGAAATGGAAATGGATGGACTTTGAAAGGGAAAGATGGAATCATCTAATGTGGCAGAAGGAAAGCGGGATGAAAATTGACCAATGGGGGGAGGACAGGGTGCAGCGTTTAATCTTGGATAATTTGAAAGGACCATTTTACCTCCTTATTTTTGGGCTCATACTGGGACTCATAGCGTTTGCTGTTGAAAGCTTCTATTACAAGTATTTTTTTAAATCGATTTTACCTTCTCAGAGATGGAAACATGCAGGGAAAACAATAAAGAATGGACTACAGTTACAGCGTATTAATCAATCCCAAGGATTACCCGCATGGTATAGTTGGACAAGTAGAAAAGGAAACGTTTGATTTTTCTTACGGCGAATTTCAAAATAGCTAGAAGGCGTGTTGGCAGTCATAGTACATTTATATTGTTTTAGACAAGGTTCAAAAACTAAGGGGCGGAGCCCCTAATTTCCCTGAATTTGTTCAAATATAATTTATAATCTATTAATAAGATTAACGCGCCTTACTTTCTTACATGAAGTCTGCTGCTTTTTCGCCTACAGTCAGGTATTGAAATTAAAAATTACTGCAGAGTTAAATAAATATGCTAAAATGTATTTAAAATGACTTTTTTATCCTTTATTAAACAGTAAAATTTGAAGCGAGGACTCATTCAAATAAACTTCATCCATCCATGGAGCTTTCGTATGTAAATGGAAGCTACAATAACTTTGTCCATTTTTCAAGAACAAAACCCTCATCACACACGGCAATGCGAGTGAGCCTCATTAGGACGAAGTGATTAAGTTTGAAAAATATCGGCGGGGCGCAAGCAGTTACATACATAGGCCTTTTCCTATGGTTGACATTTTATCACAACGTACACAATAAATCAAATAAAATTTAACTGGATACTTTTTTTGTAATGATAAATGGTAATATATATAATTCTATTTGAAATACGAGATCACGACTCCCCAGACAAATACCATCAAGCGACTGGGCATACATGAGCGTTCACTATTGTGTTCTAAAATCCAGACCCAAACCCGCCAAACTTACTACATACGTACAGTAGTACTGTACAAGACCAAATTGTCGACGGTGTTCTCCATTTGCACTGTAAAAATGGTGGGCAAATTATTTTGGTGCTCCTATGACGAATGAAAAGAAAAGAATAAAAGTCGCAGCAATTAACATTCTGATCATCCTTTAATTTTAATTTTGATAGTTTTTTAATATCTATATAAGTAGTCACTAACTGACATAAAAAACATTTTAGTTTTAGCAAAGCAACAGAGAAATAAGAAGTCGGAAGGGCGCCTTAACCGTGTATTGCATAGAAAGAAAATTCAGCCAACCCTTGAGTGAATACACCCACCGTCCAAAGGATTCCCAGCATTGATGTAGCAGGAGATTGGGTTACCAAATTATTTTTGGCATATCAAAGGCGTAAGCTATTAGAAACTGACTTAATCTCTGCAACTTAATATAATAATATTATGTAAATATAATCACTAACAACAGCACTAGACTAAAAACAAGGTACAGGTCATGCTTTAAGTTTATGAGAATCGGCTCAATTGCTATGAGAATCGGCTCAATTGCAGTGAAAATCGACTTGAACTGGCTGCATTAAACGACCGCGCGGAATCTGTTTCTAGATCTAGTGTTATTGTATAATTTAATGCAAGGGTTTATAATCTGTGTAAATCTTGGAGAATTGTACATTAACATCCCTAACTTAAGAGTTAGTTTACTAATTCTCTATTGGATATGTAATATTTTGAACTTACTAAGTATCTATTCATATAATTTCTAAAAGTGACTTTACAACTGAGTATTATTGCTAAAAATCTCATTTCAATTCTTACGATTTTCTTCTTATCATCTTTGGTAGTACTAGGCCCCCAAGTGGGTATCGCTTATTCGAGTATAGATCGGATATATGTTTTATAAACAAGACTTAATTCAACGGCAAGGAAACCGAGATATAAATCGCATAATATTGGCTAACTTTCTGTGAAGGGCTTTGAGTTCGGCCTCCTGCTCCTTGATACAAGGAAGCACACTGATAAACGGAAGTTTTTGTCATCTAGGCGTTTAGTTCTTTCAGTGATGTACACCTTAAACAGGGTCATGAGATCTGGGAGGGTTGGAACCTACATGTGGCGAAAGAGGAAGCGACGGACAGCAATGGCGTAGTTCTGGCAAAGGACCTTGAAGATGACTTCACTGGAACGAGTGTGCGGTGCTAAGCCATCTCTGACAAAATCCTCTATAAGATTTGGCCGAAGTTTCTGTGAGGGATTGGCGCTGGCCAAGGTTCTCTTGCGGATAGATAACGGATATCAGGGTCATTCGTGGCACACTCGCCCTCCGCATTTTAATGAAACTTTGTGTATTTGTGTACACTCTATCAAAAACAATGTGAACCCCATAATTTTGCGAAAACGTGATGTCATTTTTAATAATGATAAACCCATCATTATGATGAGTTCTGACTACATGTCCGCATTTAGACAATGTTATTTTCCTATCCTATGCAGATACCCCATTTGGATCCCTTCTGGTTCCCATCATTATGATGCATTCTAACACATGCAACAGTCGATCGCCGAAATCTAAGAGTTCCTCCGCCTTTCCCGTTGGTCTAGTCGTCGCCCTTTGATGTAACATCCCCCCAGGGATATGGCGAATGAAATCCCCCCGGATTTCACTTCCAGTCCAGTCCTCGCAGCCGGAACTCCGCTAGAACAATACAGAAGGTGAAGGCCCTCGGTGTCGCTGATATAACCTCTTATCATAAACGAAGATGACACTGAAGGCTATTACACGATTCTTTGAGTAATTACTGACCCCACACTGTACAATCCGTAATTGAATCCCCTTCCTATTCCTTGATCCCTTGATGAGCGATGATGCACTACGGCTGATGCCCGAACAAAATACTACTAGAAACTTCAAGGTCCACACGATCTATCTTAAATATCTACTAAGTTTTATTTATCAGTTTTACACTAAATCATTCAGCCTCACGCTGGCCATCGCATCCCTCCACTATATACACCGAATCCTCCAATATTATACTATACCAAATTAAAATAATTAAACACTAACTAGGATCTTATTATCCACTATTGGATGGGACTTGAGAAAAGATGAAAGAAAGAAGTGTGCGACTATGGGCAATGTGAAACAACTATGGACGACGCGAGACGAACATGCGTTCTCTTCAAGTTCCAGATACAGATCCAATTCTAACCGTCGCCCCGTAGTCTAGCAGCCTGTAGCTTTGCCACACGTCTCCCTTTGTTTACCTTCCTCCATCCATCTCTCTTCCCTCCCCACCAAATATAGATTCCTTTCCAAGACCTGCTTCGCCTTTTCTTCTACTTCTAAAGAACCCACATTCACTCGCCTTCCCGCTTTATCCCCTTTGTACTTGGATATGCTCCGGTGTTATTGCGTATTTGTACTTGGCCCAGCCAAATACTCTCTCTCTTGTTTGTTCTGGCTTCCTCCCCCTTCCCAGGGAATGAAATGGGCCCTTCCTTTACACACATCAAAATGACGCGTTTTTAATAATTATAAATAGCTACTTTTTTATCAAGCGATCTGGATTTTGTAATTTGGCGAATTTGGTAGAGTGTATCCCTGATAACTTTCGGTATTAACAGAGTAGACTTTACAATATATTTGTATCAGTTAATTGCGAATAAAACATTTATTTTTATGTGCTTCTATGTTAAATACCAAAAATTATGTACTTGCCAGTCAATTTACATGCCCTAGATTGGCTTACTGAATTAAAGCCACTTTTAGCCACCTAAACCACAGCCAGACTTCGAGGCAAAACTGCTTTTACTACATGTCTAAAACTTACACAAATACAATTATTGCCCTGCTGAAAAACCCAAAGGATAGTAAAAACTTAATCATATTTCCAAGAATTTTGTTTTAAATTTAGAAATAATTTAAATATGAAACCTACACGTTGAGAATGTTCGTAGTTTTCGGCAAAAAATTTGTACTAAAATCGCTGTTGATTTAATCATTGCAGCAGTCGTAAGTATTTAACCGGAGTCCTGTAAATTGCACCAGCTAACAGTAATTATCATAATTTAATAATTAAGAACTCTGTTAGTGTCGGCTTTATCTAGTTTCAGGGGAAAATTAACTGCTTCCCAGTCAAATCATCCGCGGGGCCTTATTACTGTGACGACGTTTTTTTTTTACCAACGCGTAGAAAGCAAGCCATGAGTAAAGTTTATTCGCAAAATGACCTACATGATGCAAATACTTTAGGAAAGATACGAATAACTGAACTTGATTTAATTTCTTCGTAAATACAATTGCGATGCGCAGTTTCATATGATGCGTAGATTATTGATTCCAAGAAAATAATATGTACATAAACACACTCTTGCATTACTAAGCAGACCAGGATGAACGTATGATAAATTAGCCATTAGTTTTTGCGGAATACTTAGTTCAGAGGTTCACTGGCTGGCTATGTACATCCTTCGTACTTATTTCCGCCCAATTACGTCGTAATCTAGAAGCAACCAGTCCTTTGGTTCATGCTGCATGGAGGAATTATATTCTCGTGGGCACAATGAGGGACACATAGACTCCAAATACCACATTAGCTATTATCAATTCAGAAAATGCAGGCAATAAGGCAAAAATCCACCTACACAATGTTTTTTGGGTATTTGTCCTTTGGGTTTTATTTATGAAGGGTATACTAGGCAAAATCTAACGCGTTTAACAAATATGTACATATGTATTTGCGTTGTACATGTAAGTAGTACTACTAAGTAGTGTTCAATTACTGGATTTAAATCATTCTAGACTGAAAGTGAAAGTTTCCCCGAATTTCTGGCTTTTAGGTTCAAAGTTGTTGTCAATTTGTTCAATTCTACGCCAATTAAAACTTCTCTGTAAAGCTGGAGCATTTAAAGGATACAATTCATTAAATTGCTCTTACCATGAGTTCTTGTGTACCCTAGGCAATAGGACCTCTCGTGTACGTCTTTTATAGCCTTCGACAAATCGAAAGAAGCATTACTTAAAAGAATACTAATTAAATATGATTTCATTGTGCTATTGTCCCGTAAAACATGACGAATAATTAATTTAAAATTATTTAAATGTATTGCACTTCATTATTCTAGTAGTAAACAAAAACAAATTTCTTACAAATTCAAATTACAATAATAGACAGCAGGCACGTGCATACATACTTAATGTTAGCAAAAGAGGATGATTGGATATACATATATAATTACTACAGATGCAATACAATATACAATCTAATGGGCACTTACAGTAATACAAGTGGGTGTGTCGTATCTAATAGCAGGAGCAGGAAAACACACAGCTAAGCTAGACCAACCAAGTGCAATCTCTACACCATACTATGAGTCTTCCTCTCTTGTTGACCTCTGCAAAACCACGTATGTACATGTACATATTTATGTATACAAATTTAAGTTGCTAATTATGCACATTAAAGGAAAATCCCCCGGAATTCTAAGCAGTTATGCACATACTGGGGAATTACAGTTAGTAATGGTACATATAGGCTTCCAATATAAAAACTTCCTTCAAAGTTGAAGCATTAACAGTTGTGGTGGTTCTTAAACAATTTACTTCCAAAAAAAAAGTCTAAGAGGTAACACAATAAAAATGTTAAAAATTCACATTATATTGCTGATTTGTGTTTTTCAAATTATCCATGGACAGTTTCCTGTTGCTTCGTCGCATTTTGTTTCATTCAATAAAATTAAACCAGGCTCAATGCAGCAACCATTTATCTACGGCCAAAGGCACTATTGGCAGGCTCCAGCTGCAAATGGTCCATACATCCGACGTCAATCAAACAAGGTACGTTAATTACGTTTTGCATAGCTAAAAATACTAGTTTTTCATGAGTTTGCTTTCCGTATTTACAACTTACAACCAAAAATAATCTATGAGAGTGCCGCCGTTTAGTTGAAACTATATAGTATTCACTTGCGGAAATTTAAATTATCAACGGTTGTTTAATTTTGAAACTATTTAAAGCAGAAATCTCAGAAACGACTGAAACAAGCACAAGCGAAGCGCAGGAAGGAAAAATGGCATGAGGAACAAATACGAATCCATACTCAACAGAACAATTTTCATCGTTAAACAAAAGTCGTACAAATCGCAATGGTAATATAATTACATGTTTGAACTCGACATGCAAACATCCGTGGTGGACCATTCAATACTTTATTTATAGAAGAATTTATTTATTTATAAAAACTTTTGTACTGTGTTGGTTGTTAAAAATAAATTTCTTTGCTTTGGTACATTTTGCTCACAAGTTCAATATCTCAAACAGTTCATTACAATTGCATACATCAAGTATAACTTTGGCTATTTTGTGGTGATTCAGCTTCTGGTGCTACACTTACACTTGTAATTTTATGTTTACGCCTCTACATAATTATAATCATAGGCTATACCTCTACAGCATATATTAGAAGGAACGAGGTTTTTGTTTCACGACTGAATCTAACTAGAAAATGTGATACAGTTTCTCCTCAAAAAGTAGTAACGTTTGAGTAATATTTAACAAACGGTGGCCCACTTGCATTATATTTCAATCATTTACAGACGTAAAAGTTAATTCTAATAATATACTCTTTACTTTTTAGTTCATTGGTTCATGACAAATGTTTAGGGCAGCTTTTCCTATATTTTTGTTTTACCAAAACCAAAATATTAAAGCGCACATGGCCTCAAATACCGACTGCATTTACACGGCATGGTACTCATGTTCATAAATCAAATAGGCACATAGGTAACGTACTGTAGCATTCTCTTCTCATCTGTGCTCGTCGGCCGAATAATGATCCATCAATGCATAAAGCAAGTAGGTATGTAACACAAATTCAAAAAACTTATTCAAGTGCATCTTGTATAACACTAGTTAGGAAAGGCATTACAATAAAATCATCATATATCATGTATAAACGAATGTCGAAGAAGCGCATATCTCTATAGTGCATCAGCATCACCATCACCTGATGGCAGTGTACAATTTATTGCTGTAATGTTAATAGAGGTGATCCAAAACTATAACGGCCGGAAAGTACTGACTTACTAATTTCGCAGCTTAAGTATCTGTATATATGTACATATACATAGGTATTTACCAAACAAGCCATGCCTATGCTACGCCAAGGATTTTTTTTACTCATATGAATTAAAGTATCAGTAGTTAACTACTTATTGTAAGAAACGAAAAACAAAATTACCAGTTGCTTGAAGTAACCGATTCTAGGAAAAAATGTTCCCAGATAAAATGTTCCCGGAAAAAATGTTCCCAAAAAAGACAGACGGTGAAAAAATGTTCCCAAGCTCCAATTAGGAAAAAATGTTCCCGAGTACAATATGTTGTAGAGAGAAAGACGAATAATAATAACAGACCTAAAATCACTTCTTAAAAATCTTTTTCAAGCATTCTGAAAATCAACACTGCATATTACTTTACGCTTATTTAAATATTATTAAGTCTTAACTTCGCCGCAGCGGTTGTTGCATTTAGTGTAGTATACTTATTTACGACTTTTACTTTGGAATTATGGTCGCCCTCTTTTTTACCCAGTGTCAAAAGTCAATCGAAACTTGACACATACTAAATGGGAAGTCCAGTACTCGAAGCTTCAAAACCAAGTGTGTTCGATTTCGGTTGACCGTTGACACTAGGTAAAAAGGGGGGGGGGACCACAATTGCAAGCCTTCACCCTAATCATAGTAGACGTTAGTATTTTTATATTATGCTCTAAAAGTGTATCTATTTTATGCAGTAATTTTTATTTAAAACCACTATACGCATACAATATAATTATGAAAATATAATTGTGTTCCTTTTAACAAAACATTTAAACAAATCATCTCTGTACTTAAAATGTACATCTGAAATGTTTAAAAGGTTTAATTAATGAATAGCGTGTAGTTTCAGTTTTGTGAATAGGGTAGAGCCCGGTAATTGTGATACGCGTGCTATTGTGATCGATCAACAAAAAAGTATAAAGGAGTTTGAATTTATTTTTTCGTAATACATACTACATATTATCTTAGACATCCTTTTAAGTACCCTGCATATAATTTATGACACGAACGTTTTACAAACCAAAGTTCTGAGCGACTATAAACCGTAGTAGCCCGAATGTCATGAAATGAAAGTTCGTTATCTTCAATTGGTGTTTGACCTTAACCTCAACCAAATGACTCAGTGATATTTACGAAGCAGCCTGAACTTTTTGAGCGTCAGCTGTGGTAAGTATTTTAAAATTTAAATCAATATAATAATTGTAGTGCTAATGTTTCGAATGTTGGATAATTATTAGGGATGATGGCGATTGTGATCGAAATCGGTCGGCTATTGTGATCACCAAAAAGTGCTATTAAAAGAGACTTCGATGTTTTTATATTTCAAATCGGTATGTTGCTGTTTGTTTTTGTCAGCTTATTGACCTTAATGGAAGTTAAATAACAAGATTCCAGCCATAGTCCAGCTTCCATAATGAAGAAACAGAATCAGGGGCATAAATATGTGAATCCGGTTTAGCAAATGCATCAGTTTAAATAACATCGATTAAAATTAGCTTTTATTCTTTATTGTAAATTATTTACGTGATTTTACGATGCGTACATGATTGTGAGAGTGCTTTAATGATTTCGTGCGAAATATTGCCCACTTAGCTAGTTTAACGCAGGCGCGGATCCAAAAGGAGTGCATATATGATGGAGCACCCTCAATAAGATTTTTTTAGCATTGCTACGTATATTGGAATTTTTTAAAAATAGTATCATTTAGCACCCCCTTTTATGTTTTATTACTTCCCAATAAATTAACATTTCTGGATCCGCTCCTGGTTAAACGCATCGATCACAATTGCCATCAATGTTCCTATTTGTACTGATTCCAGATCGTGTCATTGAATTAACTCTACCACTACTGATTTAGTTCGGGGCCGATTTCAAAACTTTTTTCAGATAAATATACACAAATTTTAGTAGTTGTTATTACTTTTTTCAGGTTTGAAAAATACTTAAGAAAACAATTTTTAAGAGTACTTAAACATTGACTGCCTTAAAATCGATCACATTAACCATCTTCTACCCTACAGCCTACAGTGCAACTGCATCGCAGTAATATTTGCCAAACGGGCGCAGAACTCACGTGACGCATTTTTATGTTACATACACATATTGAGACTTCAGGTGCAAAATGACGCGTATCCATTTTTACCGCTTTTTAGTGTGTAATATTATGCGATTAAAAGTGGCAGGAAATGGGCGACAAGTTGCACATTAAATTTTGCCAACGCGCCACTTTGATTTTAAGCGAAAATGAATACGCGTATTTTCGCACTCGGGAACATTTTTTCCTACTTGGAGCTTGGGAACATTTTTTCATCTTTTGTTTTTTTGGAGCATTTTTTTCACGAACGTTTTTTCTGGGAACATTTTCTCCATATACCGTAGTAACCATATCAATAAATACATATTCATTTAATGATAATTAAAATACGTACGCAAGTATATATATAATCCTTCCGGACGGTCAATCTTATATCATTAGCAGCACGATCGTGGAGCTGAAACTTGTACCCTACTGTAACCGTTTCAAGTTTTCAAGCTATCGGAGAACACTAATTATTTTCGAAAAAACAGGAACGAATTGAAGCAGAATGTTGAAGACCCACACTATTTTGGTACTATGTGCCTTGTATATTGTAAGTGAACTTTTACCTGATACTTATTCTGAAACTACTAGAACGCCAGGCAACCTATTGTGGAAATCAGGGTTAAGGTGGAGAAATATCATCAGACGTGACACGTATTCTTGGCTTCCGATTGTAAATCAACAGTCTCGTCGTACATCCCGGGTAAATAGATATATGCAATTACTTGTAGTTAATCAAAAATATTATATATTTGTATAAGTTTTTTTTAATAGCGCTTTTGGCTGTATTCAATTCAAACATTGCTGTACGCCTATAATTATTACTCAAAAATAGCATTGGTAAATTGATAAATTACTACTGTTTGTTATATTTTTAGCCACAGCGAAAAAAGCAGGGGAAGCGGAAATCGGATAAATGGCATGATGAACAAACCCGAATTCATACACAACAAAATTATTTCCATGACTCATGAAATAGCCGGCCAGCAGTGCCTTGATCGCCGTTTGTATGTACACTCTACCAAAAAAAACGGTAAAATTGAAGCCTGAAAACATTTGAAACACACTACGAACACATCCAAATGAGCTGCTAATGAGTTTCAAATCTATTCCGGCCGCACTTCTAATAGTCTGTTTTTGCATTGTAGTTGCAATAATTGTCCCTATAACTTCGTATATATATAGAAGGGAAGGTTTATTGTTACTAAACTTCGTATATAGTTTGTCGGCAACTTAAAACTTGTATGCAAATTCATCGCGTTACAGACTATTTTGAAGAAAGTGACGAGTGGATTAAGCTGAAACTTTTAAAATTGCTACTTCAAAACTGTGAAGAATTAAAAACGTTGAAAACATGTTAAAAATTCAATTTGCATGTAGTTAACTCAAAGGTAGTCAAAAGTACAATGTCTGCCTTCGAAATTATGAGATTCGCAGTCTACATGCAATTACCTTGGGCATTGAGCACGTACATACAGAGTATGTATATAACCATTGATTCAGCTGATGCAAGGTTACCCTACAAAGTGAAGCACATGTTGAAAAGTACGAATAAATTATTTCCCTATACCTTCATACATTTTTGTATCATTATCAAAAGTATGACGAAATACATGTTACCAAAAGTCTCTGACTAGTGAGTGTGTTCTTTTGGACTACAAAAAATAATGTTTTTTCAAAGCATGACGTATTATAGCCCTATTTTAAGTTGCTAAAAGTACTAATATAAGTTAAACGGTTCAACCTAAACTACGTAAGTATTAGGTAGGTATGTAATTATAAGCTATTTTAGTGCCGTAAACGGAATGGAAGAGAGAATCACAAAAACGAAAGGACATTTTTTAAAAATTAAGATTTAACTATATAAATATTTTATGTAAACATCTGAAAGATTGTTATCCCAGAAAAAAAGTTAAATGAACTGGCTGTTGTTTGACCACCTTTGATTCCTTAATTTTATACTTTTTCTAGTACTGTGAGCTTATAATTACAACAAATAAGTTTTAAAATAACAAAGGAAAGTCATTTATACTTATTATACTGTACTGTACAAAATTAATTTTATTAAATTAACATTGAAACTGTGCAAATAATTACAAAATAAAGCTATTGGAAATATTAATATTAAAATAAACAATGTATACGTCAACTTTCCTCCTTCATTACCAGGTAACAACACTAGGTGTAATTTACCAGCTAATTAGCTACATCATTGATTTAAGTGCCCATTTTATTATTACAAGATCAGCGTAGTCGTATGAACTGCATACGTTTTTTTTAAGCCACACAGCGTGTGGCATTTATAGTGCGGCATTAAAAGTACATAGGATGTTCTAAATTCTGTTTTAAACGGTGCGGTGGTGGTCGATTGACAAAGTGTAATTATAGTAAATTATCTCTGGCTACGCCAGTAGACTATCAGATCCATCGTCTAATTATGATAATGTTTAAATGAATGAAAGCCAGAAAGTTTCAAGAAAGAACTAGTACTATGCGGATATTTTGTCTATCTGTTGCATTCAGAATTGAGAGTGAAATAATTTCACATTAAGTTAACTACTATGTGGACGCATAACTTACAAAACAGCCTACTATGTACGTTACAAGTTGTAGTACGCAGTGGACCAATACTCCAAACTAGACAACTTAGAAGTATGCATTTGGAAAGAACATTCCTTCAACATTCCTAATTAAGGAAACCAGTAGTTAATTCGGATATTTACTTTACTTAGATGCCGCATTTTTAAAATTCCAATAAATTAATATGTACCACACAATAAATAATACAACGTCAATTCTAAATATTCGAATACTAAATATTCAAAGAGTTACAATTTTATTAATATTCTAAATTCCAATCCATTTAGGCTTTACATTCCTAGATTTTCCTCCAAGATAGAAATTCTCAATAGTCAGTATGTACATACATGGTATATAAGTCATACCTATTCTACATCCCTAGTTAAGGAAATTGATCCCAATCAAAAATATCAAAATCATCACTCGGTTTCTATAAACTGTCACGTCAACTTTGTGTACCACTGTCGCTATCATTTTAACGTTTCATCCTGGGCAGAACTTAACTGAAAACCAAGATTCAGCTTGCTACATAAATACAGGTTAACTAATTATAATAATTATAATTAATTTTTTATACAGATTAAGAGATCATCGTTCTACCCATTGTAAGCTGTAAATGAGGTCATTAGTTAGACACAGTGAGCGAGCGTGTAATTACAATAATTATAAAATTATTGTGATTTAATTCCAAGACTTCCAAGTTCGAACCTACTTCGGCTTATTTTTTACTAGTACCTACCTATTAGTTAATTATTAAGTACTAGTAAAAAGCTCGCTACGCTCGCCCGCGGTTGTTCATCACAGGTTTTAAATTCTTAGTGAATCAGTAATTCTACATCAAAACACCATTGCTACCACAACCCTTCCGACCAAAATATTCATTTTTATTTTAAAGTTTTGATATTTTG
>JAQFZC010004221.1:0-16651 GCA_034695205.1 Dicyrtoma fusca | reverse complement strand
TTTGTAAACCCATAACATTCTGGAATTATCAGGATTGGAGAACCCCCGGTTTTGAATTTTTATTAGAATTTTAATTACTTGCTATATTTTTAATTACAGATGGAGAACATGAAAACTGGCTTAGAGAAACTTTCATTAGTTCGACAGGAAATGGCTTCCATTCATGAAAGAAGTGAAAAATTAAAAGTAAGAAAACTCTAGTGCGTTTTAATTCATATAAAATAAAATGTGTACACAGAATAGTTGACGAATAAATGTTGATGGAAGTAGAATTATTAGGCCAACGCTGCAAGTTAGAAGAATCCGCTGTCATTAAATGTTATGTCGTTACTTTATACTTTTCAGTGAACGCTCTCTGACTATATTAGTAATGGCTATTACAGGGATATAATTTGTTTTTTGTTTGTGAATATTAATATTAGTTCCTGATATAAAGTTTCAGTAAGCAGTTTGTGACAGGGATTATGTGGAGTACTCTATCGTTTTAGCTAGTCTGACTAAAAGTGTTCCACTTCTTTGATAATGATATTTATAAGTAACATTGTCTTAGGACTGTTATTCAGATATTTATATACTAAAAAGTTCCTGCCATTCTGAATGTGAGTCTATAATTGGTAGCTATTGGTAGTACCTAACTGTTCAAAATATTTAGAGATTAAGAATTCGTTCTTTAGAAGCAAACGTTTCAGTAGCCACACACTAATTAATAACCATTGTAGTAACAAATAAAATAGATACTGCTTTCTGGTTCACGGAGACTATTTTTCAAATGAAAACAGTTTCGTATGCCTTCCCAAAACCAATACAGATAAGCTATATACGTATAATAGTGCAATTTTTATTATTATAATTCAGCCATTTTCCTGTCTTTATCAGTCATTTGCAGAGTATAAAAGGTTGAAGGGTAAATTATAAACATGCTTATATATTATGTATTTATTTAATGAGCATATATTAATTTCGTCATGAAGTACTAGGTTAGACTTTGACTCTTAAATTAACTCACTACGCATTATCCTTTCTGTTCAATGCCTTCTAACAAGATACTAGCACAAAGGCCATCATCCTTGTCGTATCCAACTATTGCCAGGGCTCATCGTTTTTTTATTCCCTCTGGCTTAGCAGAATATTATTAAAGTTATCGTTCAAGTCTTGTGGATTTTTATCGCACCATGATGTGATATTGCAGTTGCATATTATAAACTTGGTTATCCCTTCTATTGACATTAATATACGTCTTCACATACCTAGTAAGAATCTGAAACAAATGAAAGCTGTAACGCATCTTTACTTTGCAAGCAGATTTATTTTTTCTTTCTAAAATACGTGGAACCCAAGTAAGGAATAATTGTACATAAATAGGTACATAGAAGGGAGTTACATGATTAGATAATGAAATTGACGCTGGCACGTGATCATCATACACATTAGCAATGGGACTTGAAAATAGTGTGCGAGTGCATCTTATAAGTAAGCGTGGACATATGTAGAACTACAGGCCTACAGATTGCTGCTGCTGTACTGTATGGATTGAAATTTAAATGTACTGTGGTTGTGTGGAAGTGATGTGGATTTATTTGTTTTGATTGAGTTTGGTTGGGAATGGAATTGAGAGTGTGATAATAATATTATTATTTTGATAGGAGAGAGCTGAAAGGCTTTCGGGGTTACGGAGAACTGCTGAGCGCCGGGAGGAAGAGCTTCTAGCTCAGCTCGATGTAGGTGGAGACGAACAAGATTCGGCTGTGGTGGTGGCTGCTGTTGCTGAGGAGGGGAACAGTGCTAAACCATAAAGGATAAAGGAGAGCATAGACGTCCCCATGGCCTTGTCCATATAAGCAATACATGTTCTATATACGCCTTCCCTATATCAAGAGACTATACCCTCCACTCTACGTGTGTGTATCAATATGAAACAGCTGATGACGAAGACGGAGAGTCTATCCTTTTTCCTTCTCACTTGACTCACTCACCATCAGTCCCTTTAAATTCAACTCTGCAACAAGACGTTACAGTCATATGGTGGCGAGTTTCATCAGTACAGTAACGTAGTTTGTGTGAGGAGGAACTTCACAAGTCTACTAATTCCAATAAAATAATAATAAATTATTATTATTCCAATCCGCGTTACCATCATTCTACCAAGTAATTTACGAGAAAGAAAACAAAAAAAAACTTTTACAGACCACAATCAATATGAACAGCTCATTCTCGGAATTACACTGTAACACTCATATTGTCTCTTTGTTCACTTCGTTCCGATTGCTAATAAAAACAACTCAAAGTGGGTGAAAAGTCAAAAAATAATACGCAAACCAAAAATAATAATTGTACAAAAAAAAAGTAGCTTTGAAAAATTCACGACACAAATTTCACACGTGACATCATTTCAAAAATTGCTCGTCCATATTCTGTTGTGGTTCGTTTGGTGACGACTGCGGGTTCGAATCCGATATTCCTTCGTTCCGTTTTCGATGATCATGTCCAGAAGGACGACAAGTACTGCATTCAGGATCACGTCCAGGAGCAGTATTTAACCCAGTTCTCAATGGAAAGTGGAGAATTATGATGAAATCTGTGCGAGATAAAAGTGAATATCTCGTAGCATCTCATCTAGTTTAATTATTACGTAGTTTACTTTAGTAATTCTTCGAGTTTTGTATGAAGGAATATTCAAGGTGAGTTTAAGTCCATTTCATGTATTGGCAGTGTGTATACACTTTACTTTTTTACAAATTTTACCTTCCCCCGTTCACTTCTCCCATTCCATCCTCTCTCTCTCTGTCTACTTTGTGATGTACGCAACGCGTTGAGACTCAACGACTCAAACTGCGGATGATCATTACAGGAAAGTATGTAGGTGCATAAGTGCGTAAGCGTATCTCTCTATAGATAGATTTTTTTTTCTCGTCTCGCTCTCCTATCTCTTACTGGTTTGGTTGCCTGTGACTTTAGACACAAGTATTCCACGTATTTTTGTTCGCTCTGACTGAATCTCCTCTCGCTCTTCTCGACTGCTTCTACAGATACTTCTTTCTTCAGCTCGCTGGCGATGAGTTCGACTTGAATTTTCTATGCATTTTGTATGTGTGGCCTAGGAAGCAATTGCTATTGTAGGTACAGCCTTTAGCGGAGTAGTCGGGAAGAGAGACTATAGTTGAACTGTAGACTCCCCAAAGTATACATATATTACCCTCGTGAACGGTTGATAGTTCTTTTTCATGGCTTTAGCATTCCCTAGCAACAGCAACACAGCTGGCTGTCCACATGTTACATAACGCGTGTATGGGGAAAGAAAACCTTGAGGTGCTCTCGCCTCGTTTCGTTTATATGCTCCTTCTCATAAATGCATGCAGTTGCTCGTGCAAGTACTGCTGTATAGAACATGACTTTAATGTTAACATTCTATTACCACCACCACCAACTAAAATCAACTAGGTAATTAACTATAATATGTCTAGTTAAAAGTTTAAAAGCTAAAAATGATTCTGCACCAGAGAGACCGACCGTACACAAACCAGCTTCCCCTGCCATATTGGCTCGCCTCTGCAGTCTTCAATTCTGTCCTGTTGTTGTGGACGAGTCAAAAGAGATTTGTAACATGTACAGGATTTGTTTTCATCCATCCATTCAGTTTTTTTATTTATTCATTATCTCATCGTTAGACCTTACTGATTATCACAATCACAGTCTCTCACGAGCCTCTCTCTCTCTCTCTCTTTCTGTCGCATGTCGCATCGCTGAGAAGCGACGGGAATGGGGATGCAAACTAGAGAACTGCATCGTTACTTTTAGTTTTCACAAACTTGTGTAGTGATTCCTTTGAAAACCTTAAATTATTCTCTAAATCCACGCTGCTAATCTCTGATGTAATTACAAAACTTGGTAATTACAGCCCATGAAGTCAAGTCAATGGAAATTATTTAAAACCAAAGTCATTTAGAGTGTAACAGTACATACAGCGTGCCGAGATTACACAGAAAGTACAGCTATGCATGTACCTATGTAATCTTAGGTACTTTGCCTAACTTTGAGAGTGGTTCCTAGTAATGTTATCTACCTACCTATGTAAAAACTGAAAGGATTTTCGGCCTAAAACTTTAATTCTGACAGTGAGCCTGTACATGTCTGTAATGTCTGTAAAAATGTAGTCGAGATAGAGATGAACTAAGTAAGGCGAGAATTTAAAATGGCTGAATGTATATATTTTGTAATTTTAACATTTAAGTATTTCTCTGTACATATTTACACAAGCAATAAATAAGCTGTGGAATGACGAGACAGAGTATTAAAAACTAAATAAAATCCAATGCACATGCAAGGCTTTTATTACCTACATTGATTTCAAATGATACATATCTCTCTCTCTCGTGTAGATTTCTATGTGTGTACTTACCCCCGCCCATATGTAGTTGACGTACACGTAAAGTACATACAACTTTGCATGTACCAAGTTCCTGTATCTGGTTTCCTGATTCTAGTATTTCTTAAGGGCTGTTACCTACATACACCACCGTTGCGTTGGACGGTCTCAGGTGTGACGGTGGGTTATCTGACAAGACCAAGTTAGGTAGCTCAGAGGGAGAGAGAGAGAGCACTAATTCAAGACTATACATTACATTGAGTCAGAAAACGAGTTGCCAAAAGTTGACTTTGTGGCCAAGGAACGAAACCGCTCCCGTTCCCGTTTGTGCCGTTTGTCCAACCATAATATTATCGTAATTATAGAGCCATTCCATCCTTCGTCTATAGTTCTGCTTCTGGTCTAGTTCTGCTGATCGTTTCATACCGAATAATTCGGGCTACCTACTTCACAGTACTATATTATAATATACTTTGAGACTGAGCGCACAAGATTAATCCAAGACTCAGAATCAAATCAATCAGACAGAGTGCTTTTTAGGTACAAGCTCTAGCTTTTTAGTAATCGACAGTGTGGTGGGTGCGTTTGCACAGGTAGGTGGGTAATTTGAGTAGTGCTAGGCTGTGCTGTGTGCAAGGTTTTTGGGTAGAGTTGCTTCAGTGACTCGTGTCCAAGTGATTTAGACGAAAGAGAATTGCGTATTGCGTGCTTGGTAAGGTATGTTTTGTATGGGTAGTTTAAACGAGGTCATTGACACAAATCGAGTTTCACTTTGTTCTAGCTCCCAACTAACAGCTAGCAACTGGCACTAGCAACCAACTTTTTTTTCCGTGTAGCTCTTGAATTACTTTACTTGTCAGGTCTTATGGCTTTTGTGTGTGTGTGTGTGTGTGTGTGTGTGTAGCCATCGCATAGCATCGTTCAAATCGTAGAGACTCGTTGTAGGAGCAGCAGCAGCTAGGAAAGGAACCGAGGGGCATTATTAGCATAGCAACAGCAACCAGACGCATTTTTAATGGTCCTCCTATGCAACTTCGAAGGAGACTTGTGATGTGAACAATGTAACAATGCAACATACACCTAAAGGATGCAGTCAACAATAGCATTGGAGTTGATTCTGAAACTCTGATATTTGTGGGCTTGGGTAGTGGAGTATGTATTATTATAACTATCCTGTAGTCAGATTTTATTGCGTAGCTGTCTGCGTATCTACATATTATAGTATGTAGTTGGCGTACGAGTGTACACAGTGGTATGCATAAAAGGCTTCATTTTCATTTTATTTCAAACCACAGACATTGTGTATCGTTACACAAGTCAAAGCTACTGTCAGATAATAATCTGCAGGATCACAATAAAGATGCACAAACTTACATGTATATTTAGCTCTGTATTTTAATCATGGGGTCTATTGTGTTTTTCAAATCAAAATGAGAATGATTACAGCATAGCTGTGTGGACTTACCTGTATTTATATTTGAACAATTGTCGCGATTGTGCCGCTACTACCAAATATACGGTACGCGGACTATTGACTCCCAAAAAGGAAAACAGTTTGGGCTGCATTAGTGCATTGCTGATCATCATTTCATTATAATATTATTTCTGCTCTTCTCAACTTTTTTTTAATTCTTTTGTACTTTCGGTACTCCATAACTAAAGCTATTCCGTATGCAGTATCTATATTTATTTTTTATATCAAAATCATTTAATAATCCCTTATAAGTTTAGTTGCCATGGTTAATTGCCTATTTGGAGTTAATGCATTTGACAATTAAATATAGTAACTGAACGTGGACGGAATTATTAAATGTTTTGGCATTTTTGAATAAATAAAAATACGAATAATGTATACGGTATGGTTTTAGTTAGTGAGTGTTTGCAGCCTACATGAATTCAAAAAAAGTTGAGAAGAACAGAAATAATTATTAAGAAATGGTGAACTGTAATATAGCATCGACTGTTATCCTGTTTGGGAGTCCAAAATCCTACTTGGAAATTGGGAATCAAGCGTCCGGGAGCCAACTGTCCGGCATTCAAATATGCAGATAGTCATGGTAGCTTTTTGCAGTCGCATAATAGTATTACTAAAATAGGAATAGAATTGAAATGTCGATGTCCTGTATAGGTATATACATAGGTAGGCACAAATATAATTCATTTTAATAATTTAAAGACCCTGCGATGCGATGTGATGTAGTATTCTGTCTGTTCTCTGTTGAGATATCAAGAGTCGAGAATGAAGAAAAATGACATACTTAAATGTGTAGGCATAATTTGGTGTATAAAATATTATTTTTTAAATAATACAGTGATTATAAGTTTATAGGCATATCTTTTCGCCGTGGTGAGCCAACAAATATATCATGACCATAGAATATTGAAATGCACCTACGTATGTGTCTGTTCTTTTTCTGCAGTCTATTGTATAATCTATCTGTCGAGTGAGCATTTGAGCATGTATACAAGAAGTAATAGAACAATTCTGCTTTCTCAATTATTATCCTCCACCTCATTCTCATTTTTATCCATTACCTGCGCTATTTGCCCAGTCTGTGTACCTATAGATGCAGTTTTGTGTCTCATACCTGTATGCAGTACAGCTATATTATTATTTTCTGTTGTGGTCTTTCTTCTATGTATTGTTCTGCCAAGTATATTGTATGCATTTACTTCTCTTTTTATTCAGAATATTCAGAACGTGGCAAAAGTATAAAGTGCAGATCAGCTGCTCTTTACGGTACATATTCGGAACCTACCTTTATACATACTTGACTGATTGAAGTGATTATTAGAATTCTACTATGTAGGCATAGTGATAGTATAGCTAATAACCTAATTACCCAGGTGACTTTGTGAAAATTGGAAAATATTCGAGTCACATTAGAAAATTGGATGTGAAGGAGTGGACGGAGAATCTTTAGACCTACAATTACACCAGCAATCGAAGTCCCCAAATTATGATTTGATGTTGCACTTCTACGTGAATGTGTACATGTGTATGTAGTCGAGCCTAGCATTAGGCTTAAGCTAATAATGATGGCTGCGAAAATGTAAAGACGTAGGTTACATTAACTGTAGATAATATTTTTTACTGTAAGCATCAACAGAAAATAAGGTTTTCGAGGCGTGTCTAGAAACGAGTTAGGCCGACAAGCCTTGCCCCACGAACCTTCGTTTTTACTCTAGTTCACAGTAGTGATTGGCGATTGCTGTAAAAGTTGCCTTTAGTCACAGCTTGACTAACTATTATAAACACATTTGTTACCTGCATCGAATAAGGCACAACAAAGAAAGTTAAAGTTATGTAGCACTAACCATACAGGTACATACGTAAGGTATATCCTTTGGCTTTGGTCGAGGCGATATGACCGACCTGTCCAAGTGTTCCTCATTCATACAACACCGTGACTGCTGCTTATGGCACATATACGGCCATACATACAGTAAGTGAGTTTGAATGCGAGTGAGTGAGGAGTCCTAATTCCATCTAATTACTTGTTACTTACGGCCTCAACTTGTTGGAGCTAAAGATTATTTGAATTAACAATAAAGCAACTATAGAGTATACTATGCTATACTGTGTAGCTGCTAACTACAGAGATGCATGTGTGCATTCACTGTCGCCGATTATGAAATGAGGTTAAAGATTATACAGTGAGAATATCAATATAAAAATCCTGAACTCCACCAACTCGGCACTGCCGCTGGTTGTGTCTCTAATGAAAATGTAAGAGAAAAATATAGCCATGATGTCAACACTAAAAAAAATAGGCGAAGACAAAAACAGAAGTTATAGTTAATTAGAATCGAATATTATTTGCAAATTATTTCGTTCTAGTTGAATATTTCTATCATCTGTCTGTCGTACATTTAATGCGTTCGTGATCAGTGTTGATATTTAAATGCTCCCCTACGTATTTTAAATCAACACCAACATGTTTTGAGGTTTTTCGTGTTCACTAGCTATTGAGTCGAGTCAACTAGACTAGTCGAATCGACTCTGTACTGATCTAAATAGTTTAGTTTTCACTCGACGCAATATAGCCGAGTGTTGACTGAACTTAAGCGTTTAAAAAAAATATAGGGCACAACCACAGTGTAAAGAGAAATGGGATGGAGAGCATATGTACATACATGGCTGCTCACGTCAAAGCTGTACAGATAGAAAGCAAAGCCATGGAAGCTAAACCACATGCTGTTAAACTAAATGACACGTTTGGTGAACCTATTTTAAACATCTAAAAATAAATTGTTTTTGTATGCATTCGGTGGAGATGAGTCTACAGTCTACAGGGACCACCAATTTTATAATTATAGTCACTTTTGCAAGCATCCGTAGATTTCCCCAGAGTGCTCTGCGCGTTCTTGTACTTGACACATTGAACGTACTCAAGGCAGTGCCATTGATTGCATTTGAGCTCATTATTATTGTTTCTTACACAGAAAAACACGTAGATAAATAGGCTCTGCAGAATACAGAAAGAGGCCAGACGGGAAACACATACATATTTGTGCTTGAGTCTCTCTACTTCCTAATTTGGGCTTTGGGTGCGAGAGTATTTAAAAAACAAATTCAAGTTGAAGCCAGGGACCTGACACCTGAATCAAAGTCACATAAAAAACGTAGGGGAAGCGTTTATAGACAGATAGACACTAGATTCAAATCCAACCTCATGGCTTGTCCATTGTTGTTTTCCCTATGTACCTAGATATATATCTCAAGCCGGCCATTATATCTCGAATTCATTTACTGTATTTCCGCCATTATGAGTAAAGAATAATATAATGTAACAATTATTACCTCCTTCCATGGAAAAGGGAGAAAATCCTGTGCGGACACGGTGCAGTACTGTAGTAATAGTGTTGAGTGTTAAAGTTAGTTAGTTAAAGCTATCAGCCCAGTACAAAGTCTGAAATATATGTTGTGTTATATAGCTATCAGCACATCCAGTGCCTTGTCTTGTCTGTACTTTAGGTGCATCTACCCTCGTCTGTAGTAATTTTGTAAATTGTACATATAGGTGAGAATAATACATTGCCATTATAGTATAATATCTCGTAATTATTATGTTTTCTCGGCCAGCAATGCATGTGAAGTATCTCTTCCATCTCCGTCCATCTGATCTCGAATCTTTAGCGTCCAAGGATCTTTCTTTTCTGTCTGTCGACGACTGTTCGTTTCGTTTCGTGTTGAAATCAAAAACTTTTCTTGCGGTTTTACTCACACAGTCATTGGACAGGTACAGGACATGCCAGTTGAGTAAGTATAAAGACATAGTATTATTATGGACGAGAACAACCGTAAGGAATGAAGCCAACTATGCGAATGGCGAACGTGAACCGACCTAGCTCTACAATAGAGATAATTTGATAGTTTTCTCATTGTTTAAAAATTTAATTGCAATATTATGATTGTGGTGGTGGCTGGGGTTTGTTGGAGTTGGCATGCATATGCAGTGGCAGTAAGGTTTCCTTTTATCATCCCACTATGTAAATTTTTCAAGTTAACTGTGTTGAATAAATTACAAAGGTGTGCACTCTGAGCTCTGTCGTGGTTGATACAGATAATAACGCTAATTATTGTAAAATATGGATAGTCGATTTTCTGTTTCTGAGAGACAGATAGAGAAAGAAAGAGAGAGAAATAATTACTGTTGCTACAGTACTTACACCAGAGGCTGGCTCTTGCTGCCAGTCAATAATTACTTGTCAGACAATAGAGTTTCTGTCCTCTTCACACCAGCTACTAGCTTTATGAGCTAGTTAAGTGAAATTATCATTATCGGAGCATTAGACGGTATTTGAAATTCATATAGTTTCGTCTATTTATCTGGGAGGACTTTTGGTGGTTTGGTGGGTAGGGGTGATGAGAGGCGGTATAGTAAAGAAGTTGGACGTTTAGTGTGTTTACATATCTGCAGTGCAACAGTGCAAGTTGTTTTTGAATTCTGTTTGGTGATGAGTTGGACGATGGTCTACAATTGCTCGAGTTGCATAGCGCAGTGCAGTCAAATGCTTCTTTCAATTGACTTGGTTTGGTTTTGGTTATTTAGTTGAGACGTTGAGAGAACTGAATCTTGAATCTTGAGTAGGAAACGTTTTAACGTCTCAAATCATCCCGAGCCCCTGACGTGAGTTTGCCTTCGGACGTGAACGTTCTTGACATCCGTTTTTTTTGGTTAACTCAGGTTAAATGAACTCTGTATGTGTGTTGGGAGGGAGTGCTATAGTCATTGAGACTTTTTTTTAGAGAGATTTCTTGGAGAAATTTTTATATTTCAACTTTGGAGTTATAGTTATGTTGGTAGTTTGAGTGTTGGATGTTGGACTTGGATCTGATGCGGATTTAAAGCCCACACTTCGTCTTATTGCAGAGCCTTCCTTTGTCTGTGTCTGCATGCACTCTGCATTCTGCTTGGATATACGGACTAGTAAGCATGTTTTATGGGAGTTTTAAGACAAGACGTAGTATAAGTACATAGTATTGAAAGTTGGAACGAGAAGCATTCCTTAATTGCACAATGTATTCAAGGAATATGTAGGCGTATGTAAAATGCATCAGTGATAAATTTAAGTTTCCATGTTAGTGTTATGTCTGTCAGTCATAAATGTGTATAATAAGTAATATGTAGAGAGAGAGAATATTCTTGGGTCCTTCACGAAGAGTGAATAGACGAAAGAGATTGAGAGAGATGATGATGATGTGGCTGTGGCTTTCAACTCCCAACTTCTTTTTTTGGTTGCTCTTATACGTATTACCTCACACCTTAAATATACTCGTAATTTTGTAGCTATCTTTGTTCTCGGAATATTTTATCATGAGGAACCGACGAATACACGTGTGCCATTTGAATTCGAGAAAATGAATGATGCATTTTCTTGATAGATACATAAACAGAAAACAGAACTGTCTGTAGAGTGGCTACGTGTCCTAATTGCAATTTAGTACTCTAATAATATTGCTTCCGTCAGTAATTTACAATTGATGAGTGAATGTAATCAATTTTTATGTTTTTCTGTTGACAGATCTTGAATTAAAATGCATTCGACGGAAGTAGAGCCTGAACCCCATGAAGTTTTTCTTGGGCTAGGGCTGTTAATTGCTGAGAGTCGAATACCAGGAGGTCCAAGAGGATATGGAGAAGGTCCACATATTTCACAGTATCTACAGAATAATGCCAAAGGTCACTCGTGTTTAGCGGACAGCTACTTGGTAAGTTTAGTCTCAACAGTTTTGTTTAGATTGGAGTTGAGAATATTGAGAACACAACTGATAATGTCTAAAAGGAAGTTCACTTGAAACTTATGTAAGTTCATACCAGTGTCAATGCGTGGAACGTAAGATATGATCGGGATTGACGTGTTTATATAAACATTTAATGTGTAAAATACAACTGTAGTGTCAATACTAAAGTTTTGAGACACGAATATTAAAATAGTTGAATTTGATGACATGGTACTGAGACAAAGGGACGATGTGTGCATACATACAGAAAATACAGATAGGATACACACGGATAGCGATGGGAGCTAGGTACTTGGGACCTTATTGATTTTTCAAACTATTTTATCCTATTTTCAGTGTATACGTGAGGAAAATTTTCGGAAGCACGTAGGATTATTGTGGGGCAATAGTGTACCGCTATGCATCGAAGTTCTTCTTTGCTCCGACTGTGAATGTGGGAAGGACAAGTCAACATCAGGGGAAGTATCGCCATTACCAGATCCAGCGTATGTATTGTTGGAACAGTGGACGATCACTGCAACACCGAAAAGAGGCGCACCGGAGAGTTCAAGAGCACCAGCTGGCCGGAGTTTACTTCAAGCAGTTCGCTCATTTCTTCATTTTTCACAGCTGTCTGCGTGGTTGTCGTTGTCAAAAGGTGAAGAGCCACGGTATATTATGTACCGTGTCACGATGCCAGGAGAAGATTTTGCTTCCAAGTTTGTGCGAACACCTCAAGATCATGAGTTCCCAGTTGCAAATGTCAAGAACGCTACTTTGAAGGTGAGCTGCTGTTCCAAAATTCTCAACGCACTTACAGACTTCGTTATTGTTCCGCGTGCTGAATATATTTTAATGAAATTCCTAATGCATGTGTAAGATGAAGGAATTACATGTGTGTAATTTTGAACGAATTATAAATGGTCTGTTGTATCTATTTGCATAGGTGCTGGTTAAATCTCTTCCAAGATCAGAGCGAATTCCTCACATACTTTGTTCAAATGTCGTTTGTCCTGTACGGGGTGGTAAAAGGTCACCGATGTTAAGTGAGTCACTACTGGATCCATCTCCTCTTCCAAGACGTTTTCAGAGTCCTTCACGAGAGTCGCCAGATCATTTACTTTACATTCCTCGACCAACAACCATTGTTGATGACCGTCTTCCGACGGAATGTACTACGCCAGGAAAGCACCACTGTACTCAGGTAATTTATCATTTCTATATCATGTAGACCTTAACATGGGATATTACTATTAATGATGAACTGGGCATTAATAAGATGTTAGATGTGTCTAACGCGTTCATTGTTTTAAACTCACAGGATCATGATGAAGTACAAAATAGCTCAGGGCCATACAATAAGCCACGCTCATCAAATTCAACTCGGATATCAAGACGGGACTTATTCTTACAGTCCGTGACGAACCGACTCTGTCCACACCCGCAACAATCAACTTTGCCCACTCCACACCGTCAAAGTCAAAGATGTTTGCAGGATGAAACTCCAGAGCAGGGCTCGTTGTCAAGCAGTTCAAAATCCGAACGAGTGGAAGTGTTGGGATCATTAGAGCAAAAACCAACGTCTCCGAAATCGAATTCATCTAGTAGAGATGCCTCTCCAATTGGAACTAGTGATGAAGATTCAGATATAAATGGGAAACATCGACTTCGACCAATACCAACTTTGCACGAAAAAATCAAATTCCGTAAATATCTCGATTCAGCTGCATCCATGGTATTTCATGGGAAAACTGGGCTTCCATTGACTTCAAGTCCAGCTCCATTGCGCAAAGGAAAGGATAGATTTGACTTTGATTCCAGTTTAGTTTCGCCTGCTCACATAAAATCTGCCATTAACAAGAACAAATACCAGTGTCCTCCAAGGTGAGCAGACGTGCCTAGTTAGTCATCGATTAGTTAGACTATACATGTACTTAAATACTTATACTTATGTATGTGTGTTCTTTGGTGCATGTCACGATTGATCATGCGTGACGTGAGAGCAACTCTCTCCTGCATGTGTTATTGCAATGTCTAATTAAGTAAATATTCTTAACTATCGAAGGTCATCGGAGGCGTCTCAGGCACTTTTGGGATCCTTTGAAGAGTCTGTTCTTAATGGTCGAATAGAACCAGTGTCAACTGTGGAAGGGTTCACGGCAGAAATTGGAGCCAGTGGGTCATTCTGTCCTAAACACCTTCATGTTCCTGTTACCGTCTTCTTTTACACGTTCTGTGACAACGATAAAGTGTCCACTCCGTATTTGGTAATAATTTAATTATTATTGATCGAATTATATTGTGTTAGAATTTCTCAACAAACAATCTCTGTTCGTGAGATAAAGCATATAATCTTTCAATTGATCCCAATTAGGCCCAATTTGTATTTATCAGTTCTCGTAGTCATTGTACTCAAATGTACTCTTATGCTGTGCTTCGTGGTACTTAATTGCTACTAGTTTAGCGTGCTTAAAAGTAGGTAGTAAACGTGGTTTAAAAATTGAATCGGTATCTTTCAAAGCTAGTATTTAGAATTGTGTAATGTACAGATACCTATCCACACTTGACAAATGGCATTCTCGTTAATTATTTGTACTTTGTCCTTTGATAGCAAAAGCCAAAATACATGTATACTTGTACATGCATTAAATTTTATACGTACCTGCATACATTATTATCGATGTTTTTGTCCTCTTTTCACTACTTGATTAACTAATTTTAGCTTCTTGTCTACAGTGTGTCAAGGCTGCTGATATGAAAATGTGGAAATAAAACTGGAATGTTTTTGTTTGATTTGAGCAGGCACACATCAACGTGGGAAGGAAAGGCTACGTTGTACCGAGGAAAGGAACTGTCCAAGTGACACTCTTTAATCCTCTTCGAACTGTGATCAAAATGTTCGTGGTCATGTATGACTTGAGCGACATGCCTCCAGACTCGCAAACTTTTGTTCGACAGCGTATATTATACATGCCTCTGGGAGAATCGGATGCGTCTCCAAACTCACAGAAATGGCTCCGTTATCTCATTCATCTTCGTTTCGCTACTTCTCGTTCAGGCAGAATGTTTCTGCACACTGATCTCCGTATCGTGATCTTTCGCAAGTCCGACGCCGACACTGCCATGGGTCATACAAGTACTCCGCATGAACTCCGTTCTTTCACTTACACACCTCAAAATCCAAAATATAGCTCCCGATTCCCATCCACTAAGTCATCGCACCATTTGACCAACGGAGTTAGGGCCAATGGGAAAGATGATAAAGATAAAGATGTGTGAATCTTTGAATTGATTGGAAAAAATACAAATAATATGAAAAATAATGAAGAGTATTGTTATCCTGTATCATCCACAGCTGTTGCTGAAGCAATTACAATAACATTACATACATTGGGATTATAACAATGAGACGATCTAGAGCACGAAAGCAATGTATATTTAATTCTTGTTGACCGAGTCCAGCCTTGGACCGTAGTATTGGAATTGGTGTGAATATAGTTAAAATATTTGTGGTTGACCGCATTGAAGATGCATCTTTGAAATAGTGTGTCATTAGATGGTCTGGTTACTGTTAATAGAAAAATCTTACGAAGCTAGGAATGTAACAACCTTGTCAAGCAAAGTCAAGAATATATATATATATGATATAAATGAATGTATAATAATATGGGAGAGAAAATCATTTGAGTCATTGAGGACAATGACTAAGATTGCACTCCCATTGTAACAAATAATATCGTAGACAGTAGAATTGATCGGATTAAGATCGGGGCTGGGATTTTCAATGGTGTATTAATACTATATGTTCCAAAGTAGTTAGCTGTATGTATGTTCAAATGAATTGAAGGTAAAAATATCTTTCACTCTGCAAAACTCTGTGTTGGTTGGGATGAAGTATGAAAATAGTCTTTTTGAATTTTGATCAGAGCACCACTATGTAATTATTACCTATTAATATTTCCTTGATGAACATAATTCTCTCGTATTATGGACGTGTATGTCTTTCAACAGTAACTAAACAAAAAGGAAAGAAGCACAACTACCTATATAAAATAATTTAATTATAACTCTACTCTGCGTTACGTTGCTCATACACTAAACAAAGCGTATCTGGACTTGAACTTGATTTGTATGTGCGTTAGTTTTTAAGGAATCGTCTTGTATGTAAATGACGATTATGAATACTAAATTGCGTTAGCTGTAGTATAGATACTCGGATAGGTGCTTTTACTCGCAGTTTATTTTTTTTAGACGCTCGGAACACTAATTTGTTCGTATTATCGTAATCGTACTCGTAATTAATCTTATTAGTAAATCAACGGAAGAATATCGTGAAGAAAACGTTAGCGTACATACTCTGTATGTCTAAAATGCCGATGAGAATCAGTAGAGAATGTTATGGGACGTAGATGCTCTACGACCCGTAAGTAAGTTATTACTGTGCGCACTCATTAATCGGGCATAGAGGAGTCATTCTTAAAAATGTACCGGTGTATCGTATATATCGTGAATTGGATTGAATCACTTTAAATGACATTTTGACCGCATAATTATACATTGTGTGTAGTGAGACCTAAATAAAGGAGCACGCACGCTTGTCGACTGCGTTGCAAGTATTCAAAGACAATGAACACACGGTTCTTTCTTTCTGCATTGATGGATAAAATCCAAGCTCATACAATTAATTTATTAAATATAGTGAATACCTCGATGCTTCGTTCGTCAGTGAAGCACTAAAATTCATTCTTGGCATCACGGCAGTTCATTCCTTTCCTTTGTCAAAGTCACAGCTGTAAAAAAAAATATCCTTGGAGTTATTGTTTTTTTTATTGCAGTGCATGCAGGATTTCTACCAAACTAAGCACCAAGCTGCCAATATACAGATAAGTTAGTGTTTGCATTGCTGCCTGCACTCTGCTGGTATTGATTTTTTATCAAGGCATGAACAATAATATTTTTGTGCAATATCCCTACCACCAGCACGGCTATAGTACAATGTAATTAAATACTTGTGTCCAACAATGCACGTTATTTCTGTGACGGACGAAGATTGTATAGCT
>JAQFZC010004220.1:0-16651 GCA_034695205.1 Dicyrtoma fusca | reverse complement strand
GAGCCCCAGTCTCGATTAGAGCCCCAGTCTCGATTAGAGCCCCAGTCTCGATTAGAGCCCCAGTCTCGATTAGAGCCCCAGTCTCGAATATAGCCTCAGTCTACGACACCAAATTGTAAATAGAGCCCCAGGGGTTCTACTCGCGAATATACGGTAGTTTAAGAATTTAGATTTAAGATTAGGAATTGAAAATTACATAATTTGCAATTCTGTTTGCTGGTTTTGATTATGTTTGATTATAGTTAGTGAAGTTGTATCGATTGATTTTGAGTTAATTGAGGAAGTGGGAAGTTATTAGAGATTTATGATTGACTTAATTAATAGTAGAGAATAAGTGACTGAGAAATTAGGAGAATATTAATTGTTCCACTGAAAAAGTTATTGAGTAGTTTATTGGAATTAATCATGATTTTCGAGTATAAAAATTTCAACATTCTTCATCGTATTTGAATTCTGGTTTGATTTAATTAATTATAATTCTTGTCATCAGTAGTTTCACTCCGTTAAAACACATCTAGAAGTTCAAAACTCAGACAAGTTCAATTTCTAAATTTTGTTTCTAGTCTGTCATATGATTTTACAGGATTAATATGGTTAATTTAACTTATCCAAAACTAGCCAAATTAGTATGATTTTTGAATCCCCCAAATTCCGTAGGAAGTGACTTTATAGGTATTGCTCGGTATATTGAAGGCAACCACTTTTCCCTTAGTGTACCTCGTACACTCATTTTCTCTAAAGTTTTCCCAATAATGGGTTTCAAGGTGTTGATAAATCTTTCAGCAAAAAAGTTGGCTAGAAAATTAAAAACAAAACACATTAACACATCAAATTAAATGTAAACTCAATAGGAATTACTATATGAAGGAAATACAATAATATATGGTATCATTTTAAAATGCAAAATCTGTTAACACTGCCACTTCACTAACTATTAACGATGAAGCCATAGTCCATATTTTCAGCGGCAATGTTGAATTCTCCCATCATTTTGAACATAATTTGAAGGCCTATAAGAATAGTTTGTTAAAAAAGCGTTGGTAATCATTCCTGGAAATATTTTGTGACCGTATTATTGTTTTTACAAAACTAAAACTTACTTTGATATCTAACAAGTTGCGACAAGTCAAACCCGTCCATATTTGCAATTAAGACCCAGCCATCTACAACGACTTCTTCACTATTTTCCTTTGGAACATATTTGGGGCTGTTGTGCACACGGAACAAATACTGCTGCAAGTATTTGTCGTAATCATTTCTAACCGTCTCATTGGCATCGGCTAGCTTGTGAAAGGCCCATTTCCAAAATTGAAAGTTCCACACTGGCCTTCCCTGATAGTCATGGCCTACAAGGGAATAGGGGAAGTCTGTCTTAAATGCATGTGGGGGCTCCCAAGCGTCTAATTCCTTGTATTGTTCCTCCTAAATGTAAAAACAAAATTCAGTAAGTTTAAAACTTTTTAAAGATTTAAAACTTACCGATAACTGATACTACGAAAAAATGTTTTTACGCACCTTGCCAGTATTATCGTATGGATTTGCGGCGTTTGCACAGTAAACTAAAAACGCAACTACAACTATTGCCAGCTTCATTAGTAGGATAGCTTTCCCAGTGTTTGAATGCATGGTTAATAGAAAGGTTTTATGTTCTGTAATTAAAGGGCTTTTTTATTTTTGTGCCTACACTTTCAAACGAATCGTAGAGAGCAGGGGTTGAGAGCTGTCTAGGACGATGCCCCTCTAGCTACTGCGTAACCTGCATACCTTACCAACGTATTGTTGTGCTACTTGAACGGAATCACCTCAACAAAAACTGGCCCTCGAACAACCAGACTTTATTTTAATATATACGTAATTCGACCTAGTTTTTAATTCCATTTTTTCGATATGTAAGAACGTATATAGCAAGTTACCTCAATAAAAATACACACAAAATTATAGTCAAAGCAAACGTGACCAGTTACAGATTACACCAGATTACATCCCGAACACGTTTCAATTTATTACTGTATTGATGTAGGCATAAAGTCAATTGGCAATTTTTTTAAGGCTACCCTGAAAGAAACAGATTAAAATGGAATGCGTTGTTTTCCTTCTTCAGCCAGTACTTTATACTGCTTTTATTGTTGCGAATAATAGTTGCAGCTTGCTGGTGCCAAACGTGTTGGATGAACTCATACTAGTGATGCAAATGTGTGCCCTTATATCACGTAACAAGTAAGAGCCGTGTAGCATTCGACAATATATACCTAATTTATTGATTTATGTATTTTTACTGTATAGGGATTAGTGATCATAAAGTTAGGAAGGTCAAGGCTGGTTTATCTAAATCTCTAGGAGTAGATATGTGAACTCTGTAGAGTTTCTCTTTGTGAGGATTATTAAAACAGGAAATAATACGCCTAAAGACTCTCCTATTTGAGTGTATAGTTTTGTCGTGGGTCAACTCTCATAACGTTGACAGACACGTATATTTGCATAATTTGTTTGTAATCCTTTACCATCAACCGGTCTACAAGGTGTTAAATCCCTTTCCTACCCGTTTGCATATATATATAAGTACGTATATACCACTTATAACTACTGGCAGAAGTATATTCTTCCAAATACGATATAGAAATGCGTCATTACAGCTTTAAGAATGGATTTCAAAAAACACACACACAGTCATCAGAATGTTTGAAATGTGTCAAAGCTCGATCTGGTCGTGAGTTCCTTGTGCGCTTCCAATGAACTCAGAACATATGTATGTATGTATGTACCTATTCACAATAAACTTTTGGCAAAGTGTACATTCAAGTAAAGTGAAAGGTTAGGCAAGATAATTATACTCAAAAGAAAACTATTCCTTGTCAGGACAAATGTAGAATCAATTAGTTTTTACATTTTTTAATGGAAAACGAGTCCCGAAATCGGGATACCCGAAAGTAAGGAAGGATGGTGGAAGAACTAAAAGATTTACAGAATTATAAAGTAGTTAATAGATTCAGAAATGTTGTGCAAATAAAAATACGCTCGTTAGTTTTTATTAAATTTTTTTCTACTACTATTACTGAATCAATTTATTGCCAATTAGATCCTTTTATTGCTATCAATGCTCACAATCCCAAAATCATAAGAATACATTCCATAGAAAACAGTTTGACAAAGAAAATTGTCACAAAGTCCTATATCTTTCCATGGCCATGAAGGCTTAAAATTTGCATTTTTCCTATAGATTCGGGAATACTTCCTTGTTCAAAATCCACTCAAAACCCAGTTACAATATCATACATTATTGATCTCAATTTTTGTTGGGATTGCATTGCTACTGCTAGCAAAACTAGCCCAGATCAATTATTTACCTGGTGTACTCACTAAGAACTAATGGAAACGCCAGCATCGCGTCCCACATTGTTTTTGGATTCTCAGTTTGTGGGTCAACACGTTCCATTTTTACATGGATGACTTTATTCAATTATTTTGCTATTAAAGCAAAGTTGCAGGGGTAAAGTGATTACAAGGTTTGTAAGTAACTGGTGACAATGATAAAAGTCTTAAAATACCAGCTATAGGCATAATCAAATCAGGGGTATAAAAGTAAAATGTTGATAGTGGCTTCAAACATGATCTTAAACATGGTTAACACCATCATCTTGTCCACAAAATAGAATCCGCTCACAGTCACACGTAGACGAACCAAGGACTTAAAATATTTCATAAAAAACATCGACAAACTCCCACCTCTTTTGTCCCTGACAAACCGACAACTCCAATACTTAAGAACCTTTGACGAAATCTGATTGAACTCTGCAAAGAAACTGAACATTGAAAAGGCAAAGACGAGAATCACAAACTGAATTAATCCTAGAGCTAATGCTAAAATTCCATGCAGTTTTATGGAGGCATATGTGCAGAATACAATCATTAAAATAAACAAGAGCTTGGATGGACCGGTGACTTGAGCCAGCACATTGTTTAAACTATTTAACAACAGTTGTAGGTGTCTGTAAGTCTTGATCATTTCGCTGGGCAGTCGCAGTTTTTCATTCGATATTCGGCATGTCCGTTCACTAAGGACACCAAATGGCAATTTCACATTTAAAAATAGAATTTAAAATCGATTACAATATTGCATAATTGTTCCACACTACATCAACATTAGATTGCTTACCTCAATTCACTGAGTACAACGAGAGCAGAACAAGTGAATGCAGTGGTGCATAGACAAAGAAGATTTGCGCTAACCAGCAAAAGTCCTGCAACGTAAGCCTGAAAAAATATGCTGCAGAGTTTTGCGATTGTTACTGTTAAGTTACAGTTTCCGATTAATACCTTCGTTGACCCAGAAATGACCAGTGACGACAAAAATTGTGGAAACTCCGGCTTCACAATGGCCAGCAAAATAACGAGCGCAGCAATGAGTGTGAATCCCCAATAAGTGAAGGTCATCATGAGGTCACACATTCTAATTAATTTGGGAGAGCGTGCTCCACTATTAATAAAGGATTTCTCAAACTCTTGAAATAAATCCAAAAAATTGTTTATCAGCTGCACAAACTCGTACGTCTTAAAAATCACAGGACTTTGCGTCAGAGGTAAAAATGTGTACAAAACCAACATGGAGATTATGTTTGATATATTTGTGATACTTTTATCCTTGGACAACTTGATAATGTAAATGGTATGAGACAATAGGAAAAACCAGTAGAATATTGAAGCCACGATGCAACAACGCCAGAAAAATGTAGTTATTTTTGAATTTATTAATTGTGGTCGCTGGGTAGCTGCGCTCCATTTGTACGGGTGCGCCCGAAGCATTTTACCATCGTTGAAAGCTCTGCGGATGTAGTAGAGCATTCGATGGCTAATTAAGACACCATTTTCCATTTTTTCGGCTGGTGACAATTTCCGTTTCGTTGTATTTTTTGGTTTAAAAATGAGACCTACTGGAAAAACTTTGATCGCTGCTTCCCATCACACTAGTGCCTTTAACATTATCTACCTACAGTTATATTTTCTCGGCTACGATATGATAGCATCAATGAGTTAGTTGGTCTCACCATGGATCCATAGCAGACTTCCTGTGATAAGATCAAATGGGTTTATTACCTTTCTGTTTACCTTTTATTGGTTTTATTATTTGATAACCATACCGTCTTTCAGGAGTTTCATTTTTAATTGGAGATGCTATTAGGATTCCTTTTGTTTCAATTATAGTAATTTCAATTAAGTAGAATGAACAACCGTTAAAGAAAAACATTTTAAGCTATTAGTAAGCAATTAGGCTATTACCTATGTGATTAAATAAAAGATAGTTTTCCCCTTTAAGGTGTTCCAAACTAACGCGTTATAGAACTACTCGCTGCGTTCATTGCTCGTGTTCATTATACTTTAATGATTACTTCCAATTATCATTAGTCTGGTTTTCCACAGCAATAAAGTACATCCAAAAGGGGAACTAGTAATTATATGGTTATAATTATAGCAGCAATTAGAATTACAATTAAATTGCCATATTTTGGGTTTTACAAACATTTAAACCTTTAGTACCTACTGTTGGTTCCCAATTCAATGCCACCATAACGACAAAAATATCAGTTTCTTGATCAGTTAGTTTGTAATGTCGAAAGCAATTTAAAAGCACAGGTCGGCATTCGTTCATGGGTCTGTCAGAACCTTACTTGTACTCAGCTTGTCCAAGCTCTGCTTGCAATCAAATTAAATATTTAAAATTATATTTATAGTTGATAATTTAAAAGACATGATCCGAACTCATCTTAAACGTTAATCGTTATACACGCCAGCCAAATCATTTAATAATTAAATAAGGTTGCACAATATTTTGATAGTCATTTTAAATGCTGATGATTCCCAAAATTTAACTTTTTGACAGTTAAGTCTAGTCACGTCCAAAATTAAAGGCAGCTAGTCTAGTCTAGTCATACTTTTTTCGAGTCTCCTACCTACTCTAGTCTGGTCAACACAAAATATTCCCAAGTTAAGTCGTGTCTAGTCTGCTAGTGAGGTACTTATCTATGAACTGGGAAAATCGTTGCTAGTTTAGTCTAGTCATTTGTTAGGTAGGTCTAGTCAAGCCAAGTCACAAGTTTTGAAATAGTCAGCTAGTCTAGTCTAGTATAGTCTAGTCTAGTCAAGTTAAGGCATAAGTTTTAAAAGAGTCAGCTAGTCATTGCACGTGTCAGTATTATATGTCATACAGTCGCTACTTCCACTTAGTCTGAAGTTTTCGAGAATAATTTACTTCCCACAAGGGAATTAGTATATGGTTATAATTATAGCGGCAATTAGAGTTAAAATTAAATTGTAATAAATTGGGTTTTACAAATATGTAAGCCTTCAGCACTTTATGTTGGTCATCAATGTCGCCGTAACGACACAAATATCTGTATCGCGATCAGTTATTTATAGCAGCGTAGGCAATTTAAAATATTTGCGTTCATGAGTGCCTTCATAACCTTGACCTTAATGCTCAGCTTGTTCAAGCTCTATTCTCAAATGAAGTAAAACAAAATAATAGTGGTAGTTGATACTTTTAAAGCTATCATAGCTATGAATAGAACTTACATATTAAATGTTATAAATGCCTGCCAAATCAATAAATAATGAAATAATTATGCACAATTTTGATAATAATGTTAGATGGACCCAAACAGCGTTGTAAGCAAATCCGTTTTGGGGCAAAACCGTAGATGGGACAAACGTTTGGTTGGGGTAAAACCGTGTAATGGGCAAAACCGTGTATAAAGGAAATGTCCAAGTGTAAAATAAGTTAAGATAACGTTATTTCTATTTAGTTATTATTTTCGGATTTTTGTACTCTATGCGATTTAAATAGTAATCGACAATGCTAATGTGTACAATACTAAAAAAGCCCATTTCACCAAACATTTTGTAATTTGGACTTTGTAATCAATAAAAAGTTCAGGAAGCAAAGTTAAGGCTGCAAAGCCTTCCACAATTTCGTGCAATTTTTGTTTTTTTAAGTGTCAAGCGAATTGTGTGGACAACATCCTGTCAGTCCTTTTGATGTGATAGTATAGGACAAATTAGAATTAGTTTGTTTCTTTGATCCATAAACATCAACAATGTTAGCTATACTGTACTTGTGTAAATAAAAGGGTGTGTCTAGAAACACGTTAATGGATACAGAAATGTATTGCAAATAAAAAGTACGCTCATTAGTTTTTTTTAACCTATTTTCTACTATTATTACTGGACCAATTTATTGTCAATTACATACTTTTATTGCTATCAATGCTCACAAACAAACCATGGTAAGAATACTTCCCATAGAAAAACAGTTTGACAAAAAAAATTGTTATAGAACCCTACAACTTTCTTCAACTATGGATAAATCTGGCTTAAAATTTGCATTAAGCTTCCTATGGATTTGTGGATACTTCCCTGTTCGAAACCCACTAAAAACCAAGTTACAATATCACAAAATATCGATCCCATTTTTTGTTTCAATTGCGTTGCTACTGCTAACAAAACTAGTTCAGATTAATTTTTTGTCTGGTGTTATTACTAAGAATGAAAACGCCAGCATTGCTTCCCGCATTGTTTATGGGTTTTCAATGTTTGGAATGTTAAGTAACGATTTGGTGGTTAGACTTGTAGGAATGTTATACGGGAAGAAAATCTGTGTACTAAATGACAATCTGAATACTTTGAAAGATTTTGAAAGTTCAAAAATTGTCAAGAAGGGGTCTAATGTTGGGTCATATGGAAAATGGCAGGATTTAAAATTTCATTTTTTCTGGATCATTTCCTCACTTTGTCACGGATGGACCATTATCATCCTGTACACATGGTGGGTGTCTCGAGACCCAGAAAGCACGGAGCTGTATCTCGTTGAATCAAAAAATCAATTTTTCGTCATGGCCATGAGAATTACACTGCATTTAGTTCCATTTATATCATGCGTGGGTCCTATCAGCTTTATTGTCTTTGTGGGCTCGAGGCTAATTTGGCATTACAGGCGATTTTGCAGGATTTTAGAGCATCAGTACCAAGCATCTGTTCCAATGATTCAAAATATAAACAAAAACAAGGGAGAATTCGACTACAATTTCGATGATGATTTTGTGGAATCTTTTATAAAGCTTCGACAGAGCTTTTACTTGTACAATGAAATTGCCGGCGCCTATGCCATCGCCAATCTTTTTGCTTTGGGATTGCTGCTGACGTATGGACTTGACTGTATTATCTGGAATTCTTATGGGATTTCTACGCCAACTTCCTGCATTTCAGTTTTACTTCTGATGTTTCTCATTCTGAGCATTGGGAACCACGCTAAAGTTGAGGTAATAGTATGTTGTTATTCATAATTACTAATTGACAATAGACCATAACCTGACTAACTTTTTATTCTTATTATTGGATTACAAATTAACTGCTAAGATGTCAAAATGCAAGGAAGTCTTATCCCGAATAATGATCAAAGGAAAGATTAAGCCAAATTCAATTGTTTCAGTTTCGATTAAACAGGAGAACGTAAGCTTAATTTCGTCATTGGTCGCTTTAAAGCTACTTTTTTTATGCTCTTTGCTAACATTACATTTTGCTGCTTTGAAATCATTTCTAGTTGCTTCACATCTCCGAGTGGGTCCTTGGATGGAACTGGGAATTTAGTGGAAGGAATATTTGTCATATTAATTATGAATTAATTCCAGCTGTGAGATTAATGATTGCATTTCTTAGAAATATCCATATACCTAGTTGTAATAATTTCATCTAAGTTTTTTGAATGTTTTTTGTAATTTCAGATAGTATGCTCTCTCATGGCTTACATGACCTTTATAATCCAGCTTAAAATATCTGATGGAGAACGAAATATCTAAACGAAAATGTATATGTTTTAACCTCTTTTTTATGTATGAGTCTTACAGTAACTTTTTATCTATTATACTAATACGGAAGGCTGGCTACACTGTGGCTGGCAAACGCAAATAAAACACGCCCTACAAAATGGATGAGCATTAACGTGATTAAGGTAGCACAGTAGCACTAATAAAAACCAATCCATACGCATCAATATTACGTTTTATTTGATGTGCAATCAAATTAGAGAGAAAAAATTGCTGTTCGACATAAAATAATAGTATTTCCTTATTTTGCCCTGGCATTACTACCTAACAGTGGGTCGCAAAAGTAAAAATTCGCTCTAATGGACAAAATACTGTTAAAATGTGTGCTTCTTCTACAATGGATTTCAGGTTACTTACCCGTTCTAAACCCATTAGAAGAGGAATTGAAATACCGTAAAATATCTTTTCCCTTCCTTATTGCACTGATTCTACTAATTGTAACCAAATTAATTCACATTAGTTTTCTGCTGGGTCTCGTATTGCTACACCATGACCATCTAAGCCTGGCCGAACATATTATTTACGGGATGGCGACGCTTTCAAATCTTATCAACGACTTAGCCATTCGTTTCGTTGGCTTCCTGTATTGCAGGAAAATTTGTGTCCTTGCAAACAACTTGAATCATTTTGACACGAGTCTGACCTCACATTTTGGTTCAGATAATACAGAGAAGAAAAAAATGGAAATGGAAACGAAATTCACAAACAAAGTTGGAATTTGGAATTTGGCGGGAATAAAAGAAACTAATTGGTCACACTTTAGATTTCATTTTTTCTGGATCGTAGCAACTTTCTTTCATGGCTGGGTCCTAGTTTTGTACACAATATGGGTCTTTAATTTACCCTTACAGTTCAACAATTTTTTTTTCGAAATCCCCTCCCGGTGGATAAATATTGGAATCCGAACCATTATAAATTTAGTCCCGTTTATCTCCAGCGCTGGTCCCATAGGCTTTACCGTTGTTATGGGTTCCCAGCTGATTGAAAGATACAGTAAATTTTGTTCAATCTTAGAAAATAGATACAAAATGGAGGTCAAAATAGTAAGTCCAGTAAAATGTATGAGCAAAGGAAGCATTGTTGAATTTGGAAGTAAATTCGAGGATGATTTTGTGGAGATTTTTTCAAAACTTCGAGACAGCTTTTACTTGTTCAATGAAGTCGCTGGCGTTTATGTTGTCACTAATTTGTTTAACATGGGAATGCTGCTGACGTATGCAATCTACTGTCTAATATGGCCACTCCAACCTTTCTCAAATTTTATTGCTTCCACGTCCAATCTACTCTTTATGACTCTTATCATGAGCTTTGGGAACCACATGAAAGTACAAGTATGTAACATATATTTTTAAAACATTTGTAGAGATTATTTTAAAATGGTTTTCATTTTTTTGTTTTTGAACCCTGACCTCTGAAACAGATGGAAAAATGCAAGGAAAGTATTTCTCGACTCATGGTCAAAGAAAAACTGAAGGAGCCAATATTTATTCGAGAAAAAGTAAGATTTGCGTTTTATTTTGTCCATGAAAGACAATTTAGTGATTAGTTTTAAAGTAGTAATTAAAGCAACAACTTATTTTCTTAAATAATTTAAAACTCTGTATAGTTGGTCCATACCTCCGAGTGGGTAGTTAACTGGAACTGGGAATTCACTGGAAGGAATATTTGTCGTATTAATTACGAGTTAATTCCAGCGGTAATAAAATTATATGCGCAAACGGATATTGGTACCTGCTTATGTCGCTACTGAAACTGCAAAATGTCCAAAGTAATTCAGTTTCAGTTTGAGCTCATTCTTTTCCGGCGGTTTCCCATTTAACATTTAGTATTTAGTGATTTCGGACATTTTGAAGTTAAGGCGTTCTTATTGAATTGGACTTAAGACATTTTGTAGTTGCAGCAGCAATATATATCTACATTGTTTAAACCTACATATGCTCATACTATAGATATCTTTGTTATAGTTTAAGATCTAGTATTTAAAATTCATTTTAACAGTGTATTTCTTCGAAAAAGATATATAATTCTACTTCTGGTTTCAGATTGTGGTCTCTTTCATGGCGTATTTGACCTTCCTAATCCAACTGGAAATACAGAAGCAAAGCTAAAAATGAAACAAAACAAAATTATTTCGTTCTACCTAGGCAGTTTTTGAAAATACCAATAATGATACTAATAAGATTTGCTTGAACTTGTCAATGTGTTATCAATGAAGGTACATTTGTGGTATTATTGCGTACTGCACTCATTTGTCTGTAATTGTGGCAGTAAATTAAGTAAGAGAGGTATTATTGTGAAATGTTTCGACCGTTGTTAGAAGTTGCTTTTAAATTCAGCCCTGATCCGCTGGGCGCAGCCGGGTTGTTGGGGAAATCCAATATATTTAGGCTTTGTTTTACAAACAACATTTTTCAGAAAAACTTGTTGACTATAGTTTTTAAAAAACTCTGGAATTCATTCATACCGGTTATATTGTGCTCGCATGAAATAATTAGAAAAGCAGTAAGGAAAGACTTGCTAGCATTTATTATTGCGACGGATCGCTTTCTGAAAGCCTAAAATTAAACCTGAATATTGCAGAGCAATGGACCCAACTTTGGAGTTCTGTGAGCTTCTTCTAATTGGACTTAATTCGACTATTAGAAATCCTAAAAATACATACACACATGTGCACAGTACGGGTTTTAGCGATGCTACAAATGAAGAACAATCACGTTTTTTTCTTTATTCTTGTTCACAAGCCTGATCGGAACAAAAATATTGTGCACAAGTTATAGCACTTCACTGGTTAATACTTAATAAGCTACATTACTCTGTTATCAATTATTAGAAAACATTTTGCCCCCTGTAATTTCGAACTAACAACACTTATTTAATGGATTTATTGGAACGCTTACTGTTTTGATTTACTGCTTGAGTTACGAGAAAGAATTTAAGATTCCGGAGCAAATTAGTCTGCTTAAATTACTCATTTCCAACAAGTATGGTATTTTTGAAAGAAACACGAGTGCAAGGTCCACGATGCGAGTCTTTTGTAACGCCAATAAAATCCTAGTTTTTTCTCCGAGTCCGTTTGAAAAAATCTTTGGACCACGGCTGGAATATCTGGATGGAGTGCCATGGGGGAGGAAAGTGTACTTTAAACGCAATCTAGAATCTGGACCTCATGCAATGGAATTCAAGGATAGTGGATTTTGTTTCATGGAAACAATTTTCACTCTGATTTTCATTGAATTTGTCGTGTCTAAAGTTGCCAGCATGTTTGTTGCCTTCAACTAAGCTTACGGGCATAGCGAGTAAAAAAACAGGCTTACAACAGTAATAATGTCCCAACGGACAATTTGTTTTGACGTCAATAACTCATGTTTCTACGAAGCACAATAATTCCTAGAATTGGTTTTTGCTAAGTAAAATATTTGTATAATAAAACTGTACTATAGCTTCCACCTCCACAGGAATTAGTGCTCGCGATGCGAACAATAACTTGACATTAATTTGCACACAGAACTGTATTTGCCTTGTCAACTTCAGTATTAAAACATTGATCGTAATATAATTTATTTAGCCAGTAAAACTCCTCTCATTTTTAAAAACGTATTTCTGTTTATACGGCAAGCAGCAAGCATAGACAGTTAAACTTCGGTCAATCTGTATCACAAGGAAAATAATTCTAAAGACTACTAGCTGTTGTGCCAATTGTAACTACCGTAAATGGTCTAGTAGCACGCCCACGTAATATTTCATTCCGACCCTCGCACCATTGATGCCTTAGTAAAGTAAGGCTTGACTAGATGAATACGACTAGACTAGACTAGCTGACTTTTGTAAACGTTGAGACTTGTCTAGACTAGACCAGCTGACTTTTTTAAACGCTTTAACTTGTCTAGACTAGACTAGCTGGCTTTTTTAAACGCTGAGAGTTGTCTAGACTATGTAGACTATTTTCTTGTGGATGACACTTACATTTTATTGTTTCATGGAGTACTTTAAAAATTGTAGAAGGTTTCCAGCACGGAACGTTTGTTTTAGTTCACTTGTAATGTGAGCAGGAATTCACGTCAAAACAGGATTAAAATATTGTATCCTTATACAATTAACGTTTGTTTTTATTATAAATTAAGACCCCTGTGGGCTGGCGCCCATGGGACTGTTCATAAAATTAATATAACAACGCATTTTCAATTAAACCTTAATTGCACGTACGAACTGAAGAATGCTGTGAAACAACTATGATTTAGCGTGGAATGGATTTTGCAATTCTTCTCTCTATTGCTATTGATCTTTCTCGTATGATACTCTAATTTAACTGGCGATTAAATGGGGATGAGATGGGCCAGGGCTTACTTTATTGTCTTTAATGCACTCGCTTAAGGCCATGATGAGGTAAACCCTCGAAAGGGCATACCGGATGTTACTAATACTAATTTTCTATGCTTCACTAAGTGATTCTCTTTCTTTAATTACTGTAATAATTAAATCTTAACTAAACGACGATTGATTATATCACTCTCAAACACAGATCTTACGAAAGTATCTGATTCACTAAACTGTCTCACTGGACTTTTATTCAATTCCCAAAAGTTCAATTCACACCGCTGATTTACAACTAGCTGTTGCTCGCTCAATGCCTGGTCCCGATCTGAATCGTAACCGACAATCTCTCTGCTTCTCCAACGCTCACTCCGGCGTCGCTCGCTTCTCTGCACTCTACAACTCCACCGCAAAACTCTGTTTACACTCTTACCGTTCTTCTCTCTCTTACATTCTTAACCAACAGGTTACAACTGTAACATTAAATACTGGCGACAAGTGCTAACTTGAATAATTATTAAATAAAGATAAACGCTGACCTTCAATTTAAAAATAAATAAACAGAATTTTTTTGTACTTTTGTCACATTACGACGGATTTCCTTTATAAATGATTTCACTTCATCTACGGTTTTGCCCCAACACGGTTTTGCCCTAACACGGTTATGCCCCATCCACGGTTTTGCCCCGACACGGTTTTGCTCCATCCACGGTTTTGCCCCACCACGGTTTTGCCCCGCTACGGTTTTGCCCCGTCTTACATTATACTATTTCGAAAGGCTGCGGTTACATTATGGCTGACAAGTGCAAATAAAAAACGCGCTCCAAAATGGATGAAAATTAACGTGATTAAGGTAGCACTAATAAGAACTAATCCACACACATCAATATTACGCTTTATTTGATGTGCAATCAAATTAGAGAGAAAAAATTACTGTTCAACATAAAATACTAGAATTTTCTTACTTTGTCCTGGCATTACTACCGGACAGCCCTCCTTTGGTACGTTATGCCCACAGGGGAATGTATATTGCTTACTAATACTACCTGACAGTGGGTCGCACAATTAAAAGTTCGGTACTATGGACAAAATACTGTTAAAATGTGTGCTTCTTCTGCAATGGTTTTTTGGCTACTTTCCCGTTCTAAACCCATTAGATGAGGAATTAAAATACCGTAAAATATCCCTTCCCTTCCTTGTCGCAGTGATTCTACTAATTATAACCAAATTAATTCACATTAGTTTTCTGCTGGGATTCGCAATTCTACACCAGGACAATATAAGCCTGGCCGAACATATTCTTTACGGGATGTTAACGCTTTCAAACCTTGTCAACGACTTTGCTATTCGTTTCGTCGGCTTCCATTATTGCCAGAAAATGTGTGTTCTCGTCAACAACTTGAATCAGTTTGACACGACTCTGACCTCATATTTCGGTTCAGATAACACAGGGAAGGAAAAAATGGAAATAGAAACAAAATTCAAAAACAAAGTTAGAATTTGGAATTTGGCGGGAATAATAGAAACTAACTGGAAACACTTTAGATTTCATATTTTTTGGATCATAGCAACTTTATTTTATGGCTGGACTCTAGTTTTGTACATAATGTGGATCTTTGAATTACCTATACAGTTTAACAATTTTTTTTTCAAAATACCTTCCCTGGGGATAAATAACGGAATGCGAGTCATTATAAATGTAGTTCCATTTACCTCCTGCGTTGGTCCCATAGGCTTTACTGTTATTATGGGTTCCCAGCTGATTGAAAGATACTGCAAATTTTGTTCAGTCTTAGAAAATAGATACAAAATGGAGGTCAAAACAGTAAGTTCAGTAAAATGTATGAGCAAAGGAAGCATTGTTGAATTTGGACGGAACTTTGAGGACGATTTTGTGGACATTTTTTCAAAACTTCGAGACAGCTTTTACTTGTTCAATGAAGTCGCTGGCGTCTATGTTGTCACTAATCTGTTTAACGCGGGAATGATGCTTACGTATGCAATCTACTGTCTAATATGGCCAATCCAACCTTTCTCAAATTTTATTGCTTTCACGTCCAATCTACTCTTCATGATTCTTATCATGAGCTTTGGGAACCACATGAAAGTACAAGTATGCAAAATATATGTTTGAAACATTTGTAGATACTATTTTAAAATGCTTTTCAGTTTTTATTTTCGTGTTCTAACCTTTGAAACAGATGGAAAAATGCAAGGAAAGTATTTCTCGACTCACGGTCAAAGAAAAACTGAAGGAGCCAATATTTATTCGAGAAAAAGTAAGGTTTGCGTTGTTTTTTTTCCATGAAAAACAATTTAGTGATTAGATTTAAAGTAGTAATTAAAGCAACAACTTAGTTCCTTAAATAATGTAAAACTCTTTATAGTTGGTCCATACCTCCGAGTGGGTAGTCAACTGGAACTGGGAATTCACTGGAAGGAATATTTGTCGTATTAATTACGAATTAATTCCAGCGGTAATAAATTATATGCGCTTACTAATATTTGTATACTATGCATATCGCTACTGAAGCTGCAAAATGTTAAAAGTCCAGCTTTAGCTTGAGTTCACTCTTTTCTTAAATAAATGTAAATGGCCCTAAAGTCCATCCATATTAGTGCTGTTACTATTTTCATAAACGGTAAAAGTGGTATTTTACACTTTGTCAAACTTTAAAAAACCAGTATTTACACTATTTCAAAATAGCCTAACCAAAAATATGGATGGACTTGGTCGTTTCCCTTTTAATTTAAGATCTAGCACTGTAAAACCATTTTAAAACTGTTGTTTCAGACACTATTTGTAATTCGAGATATAATACATATATGGTAATAACTGTTTTCAGATTGTGGTATCGTTCATGGCGTATTTGACCTTCTTAATCCAACTGGAAATACAGAAGCAAAACTAAACTAAATTCGTTCTTTCTACCTGGGCAGTTGTTGAGTATATATATAGAAGTACAGCTCATGATAATAATAAAAAGAACTTAATGTTTTGTTTAATTTTGTCAATTAATTTCTTTTAAGTCACTTAAAAGTGTCAAAATTCTTATTCTTAGCCTGTTTATTTAAAACAAACATTTTACCCCGATTTTGTAATTTTGTCGTGTCTGAAGTTGCCAGCATGTTGATTGGCTTCAAATAAGTTTGCAGGCATACCGGGTAGAAAACAGGAATAAGACAGTAATATTTCCAAACTGAAAATTTGTTTTGACGTCAAAACACATTCTACAAAGCACAATAACGCAATTCCGAAAATTGGTTTATGCACAATAAAATATTTGTATAATAAAATTATATTAGTGAACACGTTGAAACATTCGTGTTTTAGCCTAATGCTAAATACTCACGAGTGCCCTCGGACTTTTGTCCGCTCTTCTAACTAAATACTTAACTGACTTACTAAATCCTTTGGCGATGATATGGGGCTGGATGGTTCTCCTGAACACTCGCACTGGCCATGA